>JAGPOY010006906.1:1719-11727 GCA_018983105.1 Silene uniflora | reverse complement strand
CTAGACATAAACAACTTGAGAGTGGCTAGCCAACTTGAGATGGCAAGCCAAAGGGTTGCTCACCAAAAAGAGACGAGGGAAATGGAAGCTATGGTTGCTCCCCTTGCGCTCTTGCATCCACAAAGGGCACAAGGAGGACTCCTCGCTCAAGGGCAAAGCTCAAAGGATGCCGCGGAAAATCACCAAGCCCATGCGGTAGTCTTGAGAAGTGGCCTTGAGCTTGAGGACCCCTACCAAGATAGAGATTTGGGTGAAGATACTTTGGAAAGGGAAACAAGCTTGGAAAGAGGAGAATCTTCAAGTGGAACAAAGAATGTGGGTGAAGATGGACATGTGGAAGATCTCCCCTATAAAGAGAAAGAGGTAGAGGAGAATGAAGAAGTGATCTTGGATGCTACACCAAAGGAATCTACAACAAAGGAAGCAACACAAAAGGTATCAAGCAAAAGGGCTACTCAAGAGGTACCTTCTAATACCCAAATTGTCAATACCTTGCCTTACCCCACTAGAGCCCTTAAGGGTATGGAAAATCTCAAGTTCGCAAATTTTTGCAAGCTTATTGAAGGACTTGAGATCACCTTACCCTTACCGAAGTAATTTTGAACATGCCAACTTATGCAAAGTTTTTAAAAGACATCATAACCGGGAAGAGGACCATGGGTGAATCACAAATAATGGCAATGGAAGAGGCATGTAGTGCCGTCCTTTTGAACAAAATGCCTAAAAAATGTAAGGACCCCGGAAGTTTTTCAATCCCTTGTCTAGTTGGTGGTGTTCCTATTACTAGGGCCTTGTGTGACTTGGGGGCAAGTGTGAGTGTTTTGCCCTTGAATGTTGCTAGAAAGGTTGGTATTCATGACCTTGTACCCACTTGCATGACTCTCCAATTCGCGGATAGATCCGTCAAGCGCCCTTTGGGGGTGCTTGAGGATGTACCTGTGAAGATTGGAAAGTATTTCATTCCTACCGACTTTGTTGTACTCGATATCCCCGAGGATAGCCACACCCCCATCATCCTTGGTAGGCCCTTTTTGGCTACCGGTGGAGTGTTGATTGATGCAAGAGATGGGCGGCTAACCTTTAGGATAACGGGTGACATTGTCGAATTTAATCTTCCAAAGTTGGTGCAAAATACAAAGGTTGCTAAGATTTGCATGGTAGAAGAGATTGAAGAGAAAGTTGTGAGAGAAGTTGTTCGGGAAAAGGAACAAATGGAAGAGGCTTTTCAAGTCTCACTTCATGAAGAGGCTATGGATGAAGATCATGAGGTAGCTGATGAACTTCTACAAAAGGTTGAGGGCCTAAACCCTCCAAAGGTACAACTAAACCCTCTTCCTCCCTCACTAAAGTATGCTTTTCTTGGTGAGGGAGAGACTTTCCCCGTTATAATCAACTCAAAGCTAAGTGAACCCCAAGAGGAAAAACTTTTGAAGGTGTTGAAAACTCATAGGGGTGCACTAGGCTATTCGATTGATGATATAAAGGGGTTAAGTCCTCGTCTTTGCATGCATAGGATTGTCTTATAAGAGGGGAGTCGGCCTAAGGTCGATGGTTTGCGTAGATTGAATCCCAAGATGGCCGAAGTGGTCAAAAATGAGGTCCTAAAGTTGCTTGAGGCCGGGATCATTTACCAAATCACCGATAGTCGGTGGGTGAGTCCCGTTCACGTTGTCCCTAAAAAGGGTGGAATTACAATGGTTGAACAACAGGACGGAACTCACTTGCCGACTAGGCCGGTAACGGGATGGAGAATGTGTATTGACTATCGAAAGCTTAATGCTTCCACCCTTAAAGACCATTTCCCAATTCCCTTCATTGACCAAATGCTTAAGAGACTTGCGGGGCACGAGTATTATTGTTTCCTTGACGGTTATTCCGGGTTTTTTCAAATCCCAATCCACCCGGAAGACCAAGAGAAAACAACTTTTACATGCCCCATTGGAGTCTATGCCTACCGAAGGATGCCATTTGGGTTGTGTAACGCACCCGGCACCTTCCAAAGGTGTATGATGGCAATCTTCTCCGACTTCCTTGAAAAGACTATGGAGGTCTTCATGGACGATTTTAGTGTCCATGGAGACTCGTTTGACCTTGGATTGGCTAACCTTAATGAAGTGTTGCAAAGATGTGAGGATCACAACTTGGTCCTCAATTGGGAAAAATGCCATTTCATGGTGGAGTAGGGGATTGTTCTTGGTCATGTTATCTCCAAGAGGGGGATTGAAGTTGATGGTGCAAAAGTAGCCGTCATAGCGAACTTGACACCCCCTACTAATGTGAAAGGGGTGAGGAGTTTTCTAGGCCATGCCGGATTTTATAGACGGTTTATAAAAGACTTTTCCAAAATTGCAAAGCCATTGACTTCACTCCTTCTCAAGGATGCCCCCTTTGTATTTGATGATCTTTGCTTTGAGTCCTTCCATAGGTTGAAAGAAGCTCTAGTGTCGGCTCCAATTATCAAAGCTCCAAATTGGGATCTCCCGTTTGAGATCATGTGTGATGCTTCCGACTTTGCGGTGGGCGCGGTTTTAGGCCAAACCGTAGAGAAGAGGCACCATGTGATTTATTATTCGAGCAAGACTCTTGATGCAACACAATGTCATTATACAACAACCGAAAAGGAGATGCTAGCTATTGTTCATGCGATTGAGAAGTTCCGGCAATATCTTGTGGGGTCCAAGGTGGTGATCTACTCCGACCATACCGCCTTGCGACAACTAATGGTTAAGAAAGATGCAAAGCCGAGGCTCTTGAGGTGTGTGTTATTACTTCAAGAGGTTGACATCGAGATAAGGGACAAGGCTGGCAAGGAAAATGTTGTTGCGGATCATTTGTCAAGATTGGCCTTTGAAGACCATGGGGTCAAAGATGAAAGTGCACCAATCAATGAATGGCTAAGGGAAGATAGCTTGATGGCTATTGGATCGAAAACACCATGGTTTGCGCACCTAGCAAACTACGTGGTGAATGAATTTATTCCGGAAGAGCTAGGTCCCAAAGAAAGAAGGAAGTTGAAGCATGACGCCCAGAGATAATGACCCACACTTGTTCCGAAAGTGTGGAGATGGGATGTTTAGGCGTTGTGTTTCGCGAGAGGAAGGACTAGAGATTGTGGATCGGATGCATAACTCCGCCTATGGAGGACACTTGGCCACCTCAAGAACCATTGCCAAGGTCCTTCAAGGGGGGTTTTATTGGCCTTCAATGTTCAAGGACATCCACTATGTTGTTAAAAGTTGTCATGCTTGCCAAAGAACCGGAAGTATCGGGCAAAGAAATGAAATGTCACTCACCAATATTGTTGAGATTAAGCTATTTGATTGTTGGGGAATCGATTTTATGGGGCCATTCCCAAACTCTTGTGGGAATGAGTACATACTTGTAGCGGTGGACTATGTATCGAAGTGGATAGAAGCCATGGCCTCCCCAACAAACGACTCAAAAGTTGTGATGAAGCTTTTTAAGGGACGATCTTCCCAAGGTTTGGAGCACCAAGGGTGGTAATAAGCGATGAAGGGTCTCACTTTCGGAAGAATACATTCAAGGCTTTTCTTGAGTCTCATGGGGTCAAGCACAAGACCGCTCTCGCTTACCACCCCCAAACCAGTGGGCATGTAGAGGTTTCCAATAGGCAAATCAAGGCGATACTCGAGAAGGTGACAAATAAAAGTCGAAAGGATTGGTCTCAAAAGTTACCCGATGTCTTGTGGGCTCTTCGGACGGCATTTAAAACTCCATTGGGCACAACTCCCTACAAGCTAGTGTATGGGAAGGCTGCCATTTGCCGCTCGAATTGGAGCACAAAGCTTGGTGGGCACTTAAAGAAATGAATTTTGACTTTGATGCCGCGGGTGAGATTCGCTTTCTCCAAATGAGCGAACCTGAAGAGTTGAGATAGGAGGCTTATGAAAGCTTCAAGATTTATAAGGACCAAACTAAGAAGTGGCATGACGCCACAATTGTCAAAAAGGACATAAGCGTAGGAGACTCCGTTCTCCTATTCAACTCAAGAGTTAAAGTCTTCCCCGAAAAGCTCCGCTCAAGATGGTCCGGGCCCTTTAAGGTCACGGGAATGTCCCCTTGTGGAGCATTCGACGTATGGAGTGAAGAAGGCGGGCATTTCAAAAGTCAATGGTCAAAGAGTGAAGCGGTACTATCAAGGTGATAAGTTGGGAACCGTTGAAGTGCTTTTTCTTGGGGATCCACTCCCCGAGGAGGAGGAAAATTGATGAAAGAGAAATTGTTGGTTTGGTGGAGTCCCTCAAGAACCACCATTGTAAATAGCATGCATGTAGGCATTAGGAGACAATTTTGGATACTTATGCTTGTCAACTTTTGGTAATGACGGGAAATTTTTATGCAAGGCGATGTGAATTGCGGAAAACGAGAATATTTCACTTGGCCCGGAAGTCCCCGATATGTTGCATCGGGTTGAGTGTGGAAAACCGCCCTAAAATGGCCAAGTGAAAGTCATTTGTTTACGTTTGGTGAAAAGTTTTGAAGAATCAAAGGGGTTTGAAGCTGAAATGCGTGCTCTGCTGGTGGACCGGCAGCCGGTGCCTCCACCGGTAGCGAGCACATGTCAAAATTGAAGAAATTGTGAAAATTCTAAGGGGAGAGATATCTCTACCGGCAGGCCGGCAGCCGGCCCACCGGTAGAAATAACTTCACAAGGTGCAAAGTTTGCTGAGAATTTGGGGAGTTGTGTGCTCTGCCGGTGGACCGGCAGCCGGTGCCTTCACCGGTAGCGAGCACACTTGATTTTTGAGGGAAATTCAATACTTTAAGAAGAAGGAAGGACTTCTACTGGCAGGCCGGCCCACCGGTAGAGGTCGTGTTAACTTGGTCAAAATGACAGAAGTCAATCTTTAGGTGTGTTTTACCGGCAGGCCGGCAGCCGGCCCACCGGTAGAACATGCATGGTCAACACATTTTTTGACATTTTCATAAGGGTAGGAGTGGTCTACCAGTGGACGGCAGCCGGTGCCTCCACCGGTAGCGAGCACATTGTATTTTGAGTGAAAATTCGAAAAAATTCCAAAAATTCGAAAATTCTCTGCCGATGGACCGGCTGCCGGTCCATTCACCGGCAGAACACTCTTTTATTTGCAAAAAAGAGCACGACTCACCCTCCTTCCCTCATTTCTTTTCTTCTTCTTCTTCTTCTTCAACCTCTAATCACCATTTCACCTCAAATTTCGCCTCAATCACACAAAACTCAACCAAATCTCCCCCTTTCTCCCCCAAATCAATCAAGAATGTCGAAGAGAACTAGAGGAGAACTTGTTCGCTCTCAAGAAGCTCTTGTTCAACAGGCCGCAACCGATACAACCCCGGATCCCGACTTCCCAAATCTGGAATTCGCGTCTCCCACACAAAAGGGTAAGTTCATTCTCTTCAAAAATCGACCCCTTACCCCCACTAGGTTCCTTTGTCACAATACTTTGTAGAAACTAGGGTTAGAAAGGGAGACGGAAAAATTGTTTACAGGAATAGGCATGAAGGGGATGTTCAACATGTATGAACAATCTTATCCCCGACTTACATGGGAATTTCTGAGTAGTTTACGGGTTACCAAGCATCGAGAATCGGGAAAAATTGCTTCCCTTGATTTTCGTCTCATGAACCGAGACTATTCTATGACCCTTAGCCGAATTTGCAACATTTTTGGGCTCGAAAATGCGGATGATATCAAACCCCCACCCCCTTTCCACCACTCCACCGTGTAGAAGTTAATTTCTGGCCTTGAAGATAAGGAGGGACAAAAACGACCTGCGGTTTCTTGTCACAACGCTTGTATGCGAGTATGGCAAAGATTTATGTGGTGCACTGTTTTTTCGGCCGATGAGCCATGGGTATTTAGGGTGACGGAGCTAGATATTTTGGGCTCCTACATTGTAACTCAACCCCGACAATTCAAGATTAACATAGCTCATTGGCTTGTTTCTCATTTAAGCTCGCTTTCTAAGTCCCCGGGGCAAAGGGTACCACTTCATTGTGGTGGCATTATTACACACATTGCCCATGCCCTCCAAGTTGACATTTCCGGCATCCATTGGATACCCGGGGAAACATATATCGACATGAAATTCATGAGAAAGCTCGAATGGTTTAGAGTGCACCCACTTAATGGCCAAGAATATTGTTATATAAGCAAACGGTATTTCTCCATCCCGCTCCCAAATGCCCAAAAGATGATTATCGAACCCAACAAGGACACCTACCTCCTTGACCTTATGCCCGAGGTAGACCCCACCCAACCTCCTATACAACCTCTTATCATTTATGGGAGGGATAGCCGGGTGGCGACCACCTCCGCTCTACCCTTTGTGCCACCTCACCCAATGCCCCGACCTCCACCCTTTGAATTTCAACAAGGTGGCTCCTCTTCAAGCCAACCGTCTTATGCTCCTCTCCATCCTCAATTGATCGAATGGATGGAGAACATTAACCTTGGGATGGCTAAGGCCTCTAGTGAAAGAGATGTCCTTGGGAGAAAGCTTGACCGGATTTACCACGATCAAGCCACGGTAGATTACCCCTTGTATGATGACTATTGCCGTAGAGGAGTCGTCACCTTTGACGCCGACCATCCCATTTACTATGGTTGGCCCGATGGTGGCTTCAAGAATGACGAGGGGACAATTGTTCACGGAGAGTTCAACCTCCGACTGGATTATTTTGTCGCCCCCATATTCACCTCCCAACCACCACCTACCCAAGTACCGGAGCAAACGGCTCAATGGCATGGAGTTAGGCCTTACTTTGGGTCGAATACGGGTATGGAAAGCCACGGGGGCTCGAGCATGGGTGGTGGAGGTGCCTTGGATATGGGAAAGGGAATTGCTACGGGAAGTGGAGAGGACGAATCCTTCAACCCGGATGATTTTATGACGGAACCCGAGTTTGGAGCGGGTAATGATGGTAATGGCGAGAATGAAGATAATGATGGTGATGGTGACGAGATGGGAACCGACTCTTGAGGAGTCGGAGTTTCAATGTGAAGGACTCTTTGCTCCCTCAAAATCCAAATGACAAGTATACTCCTTTTATCCAAATTGTTTCTTTCATATTTAATTTTCGTATGCATTTAGGTAATTGTAATATATGTAGGGTATTTGTGCCATATAGTTGCATTCATATAGGTTTTGCATTAGAATTTTAATTTATGTAATATATTGTCACATTTAGGATTGCATTCATGTAGTTTAGAATTGCATCGTACTTAAATTTAGCATATAGAACAGAGCATGCATTGCACTTTATTCAAAAAGACCAAAAAAATTAGAAAATGAAAAAAAAAAAAAATATATACCAAAAACAAGTTATTTTATTTGAATTTCCGCCACACATAAATTTCAAATGAAATTTCGTAAAAAAAAAAGTGTGGGGTGGAAATTCCCTTATTAAAAAACCGAAAATCTGTTATTTATTTTGAAAAACCACAAAACACCCAAAAATATGTTATTTCTTTTCAAATATAAAAAATCCAAAAATATGTTTTTAATTCTTCAAATATAAAAAATCAAAACAAAAACAAGTCTTTTTCTTTTCAAACCATTCCCCCCCTACATTTTGTTCCATTGGGGATAATGTAAATTTCAAGTGTGGGTGGGGAAATATCCATTTGTATATTTCGTATATTTTGTATATTTTCAAAAAAATTTACATAGTCACATCTATATTTGTATCTAATAGCGACATTTGTATACATGATAGTCATACTTGCATATAATAGAGATAAATCATATACTTACCACTAACCATATATGCTCTTTGTACATACATACACACATGCTAACTAACTATACATTATGATAGAAATGTCATACTCATACCATGTACATACTTTACATTACACATACATACGTATACTTGCACATAATAGAATGTTTTGTATACATATATGTTGCATTGTCCTAACCCTTGTCATAGGCACGCATGGAGCATTTGAAACAAAAGGAGAATGGAAAGCAATATCGGTATAATCCTTCCTATCTCTTGCTCTTTTCCCGCCCCCTTCTTTCTTTTGTAGCTTGTTAGAAGGAGAACGGGATTTTGTTGATGAGGATGCTCCTTTTGGAGTGATGTGTGTGTTGCTTATGTGTTGTTAGGGTAGATATTTGTTGCACGTTTAATTCTAGCATGCATTGTGTCTTTGTATATACTTGTTTGTTTGTAAATTATGTTTGCATCATGTTTGTACATAAAGCTTTTGAAAATGTGGTCTAGGAAGGGATGACGATACTTCAATGATGAAATTTGCCTTGGCCATGCCTTCTCCCTCCCCTTGGCTCGCACCTCGTATCACCTAGTAAAAAAAAGGGGAACGGGTTTATCTTGTGAGTTTTAGTCACCATGTGAAATCAACAAGACCGTAGGCTAGGCCTAGACCTCGATTTAGCTACTCAAATGGTGAGGAATAGATCCTCCTTTGGGTCGGTGCATTCATACCCGACCCCATTTTAGGTGGAGAGTAGGCCTCCTTTTATTTCGTGTCACATAATCACGCATAAGCATGTCGTATTGTCCTTAGACCACGAGTAGTTCTTTTTGTGCACATTTTATGAAACTATAATGTACAAATTTGAAGAACCTCACATTGCCTATAAAAGCCTTGTTTTGACCCTTTTATGTGTCCCCTTTTTGTTATTTACCCCTTCCGAGCCTTAGCCTTTGGCATTGTAACACCCCAATTATCCGGCCAAGATAATTAAGGCATTACATCTCGGAGGTAGTGTTCCAAAAACTTCGATCAAAGAACATTTTATTATAAATATAAAGTTTAGTGATTACATAAACGTAAACAAATGAATAAATACAACTTGTGACTAGCATGCTCATCTAACTACGACTCATGTCTCGTGACTTCTCAAGTCGTCCTGCAACCCACGTGCTAACCATGCAACCTGTAAACAATCTGCTCCCCATATGATCAAGACATCATATGGATCAACACAGGCCACCCCAAGAGGGACAGGTGACAGACATAGACACACAAACGTCAGTCCCGACAACAAAATATAAATATATATATATGCATGACATGTAAAGTAAATACAATAGAATGACCATGAGTATCATCACCTCGTCTCCACCACACAACCGCCACACAACCGGACACCGGGACACGCCCAGACGTGCCTAATCACACACAAGGTACTCCGAACACGTCAGTGGTACCGGGCCCGAGAGCGACTCGGATCCCCTGTCAGGCGTCATGTCTCAACCACATGAGTCCCTCCATAACTCAAGCCATTAATGTGCACATCCCTCTTGGAGTGGGAAGCTCCAAGAGGCAACCCAAGCGGAAGACGGTCTCCCAACCGCCTTCCGTCTCCATAACAAGTAACCACACCAACCTCCGTCGTACAACAACACAATATGCAAGATATTATATAACATGTCAAATACCGACTCATAGAATGCAAACAATGACAAACGACTCATTTAACAATTAAACACATTATCGAAACTGAGTAGGATAAACCTACCTTTAAGCAATCTCGTCAAATAAGCAAGCCAACGGATAAAAAGTACGCTCCTCCATAAAATCGGCACCTAATTACGATAATTAAATATAATTACGCACTAATCTAATTAATTAAATATGAATTAACTAATTAAATAAAACTCGTCTTAAGCTATACAAAACCCGTCTTAACACTACCCAAAACCGTCTTACACACTCGCTCAATCCACCACCGCGCACCACGGCCGGCAGCAGCCACGACCAACAACCCAACAACAATCACGACTACATCCCACCACCTCCGCACAACAACAACACTTGACCAACCACGGCCACCACAGGCGGCGGTCGACCAACATCGACCACCCAAGACCTCCCCTGACCCTACTCGACCCCAGCAACCACTAGGAGGGTGGCAGAAACCACCAACAACTACCGCAACACTAACAACAATAAACAGCTACAAAACAGGCCGTACAACCATCTTTAGACTCGATTTCCGACCACCACAGCCACCTACTCCACCACTACAATCC
>JAGPOY010006905.1:0-10026 GCA_018983105.1 Silene uniflora | reverse complement strand
ACTTGAAAAAAATTTGACACGAGTTGAATCGTAAGATCCTACAAAATTAAGATCCTACCTAAGATCCGGATCGGTCTCCAGTTTTTGGATCGTAGAATCGTAAGATCCTACGATCCGGATCGGGAGTTTAACAACAATGCTAAAGATGAACAAGCTCACAACTAACAAATCACGATGGACATTCACGATCAATAAACTGGGTTTTTGATGACTATTTCCTTCTCTTCAAACTGTTCATCCTAAGAACAAAGCCACGTTTAAGTTCAAGAGCCGTAATTTAGAGCTGTCCTAACCTTGTCAACTTGTCCTAACCTAAACCAAACAAGGATGAGTAATTAAACAACAGATTTTTACATTAAAATATCCATAATAGTTTTACATTAACATATCGTTAAATATTACACTCATGCACTAATCAAAAAGAAAGTCCACTATATATGATGGTTTGCAATTTGCGGAGTGGTAGAGAAATATATCACTTCATTTCCCCTCTTTATTCCCCAACCCAATTTACTACCCAGACAAGGGAAAAATTCATCCCTCCCTTTCCCTGAAATTCAACCAAACAAACGACGTCTGAAACTGATTTACTGCCAGCTTGTGAACATCTCATTACGTAATTCAATTGCTAGTTGCAGAACCTGATCATTGTAATTTGTAAAGCCTCCAATTCTCCATCTCCAGAGAGCAATCTAATTAATATATCTAAGGTTTGCTGCAGTCACTAAGCTGCAAGAAATAAGAAAGAAATAAGAAAATTTTACAGTTTATCCAAGTGACACAGCTATACAAAGGCCAACGATCATGATAATGTACGTCATCATATCAAAGACGGCTTCATTATTCTCCACTTCTCAACGTAGGGAAATGGCCATAAATTTGTGCAATATGATAACACACTCATTTTATTTGTTTATGCTTGTTTGTTTGGATATCATCTCCTCTAACCACACTTTGCATCGTCCATTTTCTTCTTTTCCTCTGATGACCAGTTGACCACAAAACGAAATGATCAGTAGAAACTCACCAATAACTAATCACAGCTTCTCATAACAGCAAGATGAAAAAACAATTTAGCAATAAAAATATATACTAGGAGTAGTAGTTTAGAACTGTTAGAAACTGCAAGCCAGGGCCGTCTCAAACTTTTTGGGCGCCCTGAGTGGAGAATAGAGATGAAGCCCCAATAATTATAATTCCTTATACTATCCTGAGTATAACGAATTACCAAAGAAACATTAGACTATAAAATAAGTAATTATACACTCACTAAAGTTGAAAAGTGGTCAAGTTTAGCATGAGATCAAAATCACATCACAGATTCACAGACATTTAAAGTAATATGTACTAATAACGAAAAATAAAACAAATAAAGGAAAATGTAAATTCTAAGCGAACAATGCTGAAAATAGAAACAATGAATAAAGGAAAGACGTAACAACTACAAAGATAGCCGGCAACAAAAATAAAGGTTAGAGTGTTTATGATGCGCTATAATATCCAGAAAGAAAAGCAAAAGCCCAAAAATGGTGGGTAAAAAAACCATTAAATTTAAGCTTGACAACCTCACACCAATTTCAAAACGAGACAAACGTACAAAACATGAGGGTAATGAGTATTGAACTTGGGCATAGTAGTCAATAAATTATCTAGCCAAACTCTTCAACCATTGTGCCATGATTTACTACTTCAATATTTATGATAGGTTCAGAAATTAATAATATAACAGGGTTATATTGCCGGCCCCATATACGGCGGCCCTGAACAACAGCTTATGATGCATTGGGCCTTAGCCGTCCCTGTGCATACCTTTAAGGATTATCACCAGTATGTCGTATATCAATAACTTAACAAATAAGCTGTGGAGCTAAACATATAACACAGCCTCAATTAGTCGATTCTAAAAAAAATAGTACTACTATCAAACAGAAAAGAGAAACATACCATCATACGCTAAAAAGTACTTTTGAAGCAAAGCCTTGTCTGTGTCACTACCACCCGGAGCAGTGAGTAAGCTGAGAAATAAATAAGAAGTGTCAGCATGGGCAGCAAATCCTTGGCTCTTCATACTGTCAAGATGATCCAAAGCTTTAGCGATATCATTAGCACTGAGAAATCCCTTAATAATTGTATTGTAGGTACATTCATCTGGAGAACAATCATTGGCTGACATCTCCTCTAAAAGTCTGGTTGCATCACTCAACAACCCTTGCCTACATAAAACTTTAATTTTTATATTATAGGTCCTTACATTTGGCTGCAACCCCTTAGCTACAAGAAAAGAAAAGACCTCTAATGCCTCAACTAGCCGCCCTGCTTCACAAAGGCCATTAATTATGGTATTATATGTAACAATATTTGGGGCGACTCCATTATTCTCCATGTCTTTACGTAGGCAGACCGCCGTATCAACTTGTGCATTTCTTAAAAAGGCATCAAGCAATATAGTGTAAGTGACCACATCGGGTGCCACACCTCGAACTTGCATTTCTTTAAAAAGCTTGACTGCAAACTGCAGTCTCTTATCCTTACACAAGGCATCCATGATAGTGTTATAAGTGAAAACATCAGGGGTTATATGTGTTTGTTTAAGATGCATGTCTTTGAACATGCCCAAGACTTTGTCAATTTTTTTACACTTGCAATATCCATTGATTAAACTGTTGAAAGTCATAACATCAGGCATGACGCCATCTTTCACCATAATATCCAAGAGCTTTTCTGCCGCCTCCATTTCTCCACGCAAACAGTATCCATCCAACAAAGCATTGTAAGTAATTTTGTCAGGTGCACACCTCTCTTAGTCATGAGTTCAAAAATAGCCCTTGCTTCTTCAACTCTTCCTTCTTTACAGAAACTGTCAACAAAGGTGTTGTAGGTGTCTACCCCCGGAGCAATGTTGTTGTCCAACATCTCAGTCAACAATTCCTTAGCATCATTCCAACGCCCTAAACTACAGAGTCCTCGAACTAAGGTATTATAGGTTATGACATTGGGCAAAATGCCCTTGGCTTTCATCTCCTTGAAAAGGCAAAGGGCTTGAGGTAACAACTGGTCTTTACATAGACTATCAATGATGGTGTTATAAATGACAAGATTAGGCTTAAAAGGTGCTCTAGAATCCATATTTCTCAGCAAACGAAGAGCACCAGCATTGTCACCCGAGCGGCAAAGTCCTTTAAACATAGAACCGTAAGTAACAAGGGATGGTTGTATCCCGAGCTTGACGATTTTATCCAAAAATTTTACAGCTTGGTCTAACTTATCAGAGTCTATAAGGCCATTGAGTAAGGTAGTAATGATGACAATATCAGGTGGATATCCAAGCTTAAGGCGCTTACCCATCAAAGAGAAGGCGAAATCAACACGACCCAAAGAGCAGTAGCACTTGGCAAGAATACCAATGGAATGCTTATCGGGACGGAGACCAGACAATTGAAGGTGATTAAAGAGGGTAATTACTGTAAAGAAAGGGGGATGGGGTTTGATCTTAGACATAGCAGTAAACAGCTGAGTGAAGATAATAATAGAAGGGCGAGGACGAAGAGAGTTCAATTGATGAAATATGGAAACAGGAACATCAACTTTAGAAAACCCTAATCGGCATTTTTCTCTAACGGAATCCAGAAACAATCGGCGATCGTCAATAGAATTAGAAGAATTGCGAAGAAATTGAGAATGAAAGCGAGATAGAAAGGGGAAATTACCGGGAGAAAGAGAAGCAGGGATGAATCTGAGCATCATCATAGTAATGGAGTAAGAAATCAGAAAGTAGTTATGGTGTTTGAAGCTCATGAAAATGGAGTAGTTAGCTTTTTGCAAACCGTCATTGCTGCACTTAATATACAAGTACTTTGAACACAATCATTTCATTTCCCAACTAATTTACTCGTTGCTTCTCGTGTTCCATCTTTCGACTGAGTACATGCTAATTGTGTAGTGTTTAAAAATGAAAGGGTTACTTGATGGTCCAATAGGTAGCACCAAAACGGACACGGATACGGACACGACACGGACACGTGATACGGCATCCCGTGAAATTTAAGACACGGAACACGCCTTTTGAATTTAATAAAATATATATTTTATGGTTATAAATAATGTACTCCAATTTTAGTTTTGTGATGTATTTGATGTTAAATTTAGATAAATGAAGGTGAAATTTGACCATATGAGTATAACTATTCTCATTTCTCACCCAAACCCATCTTTTAATCGAACTCTTTTGACATTTTATTCCTCGTTTAAACTGTAACATGTTTAGGCGTGTGTCCGACGAGTGTCGGGTGTCCGAGTGTCGGACACGGTACGGCTAGTTAGGAGGAATGTCCGTACTACCTAGATGGTCCACGGTCCAACCATTAGGTTAATTCGGTTTTTGATACGGTCATCCGAATCTTTTTGGTCTTTCGTCTAGTCCTAGACCAAACCAAAATTTATGCTAAGAAGGTCTTTGCAAGCAAGGCAACGACTACTGTTATTTTACAGAGATATTTTTGCATAGGTGTGCGATAGCCTATACTACATTAATTTGTTGTGCCTAGGGTATTTTTGCATAGGTGTGCGATAGCCTATCAACTTCAGAAATAAATCCCATACATGCAACAACCTTTCGCCCGGACCGTCAACCGGGCTTAAGGAATCATAGTTCTCTAACAATGAAATGAGATTGTCCTGCTAAAAAAGTAGGGGAAAGAAAGACTTAGCAACAAAAATAGTGGACAACAGGAAAACTGTGGAATAACAGTGGAATAATGGTAGAATAATAAAAAATTGTGGAATAACAGTGGAATAACAGTGGAATAATGGTAGAATAATAGAAAACTGTGGAATAATAGTGGAAAAAAAAGACTAAGCAACAAAAATAGTGGACACGTGTTAGAAATATAAAAATAATGATGAGTGAACAAGTAGGTAATAACGCAACATGAAAGAGAAGACCAATACCATATGGCGAAGTCCAAAGAACATTGAGCTTGGTTCTGAAGGTTGTGCAACCTCCAATGAATTCAATAAAGTCGACCAAGCGTCCACTACTCTTGTTGACATCATAATAGTTACATCTACTATAGAAATAATATCATTCTTGTCCAAATACATGCCTGTCTGGTCGTTGTACACCACTAACACATCTCTGCATTCACAAAATTACATACAGTAAGAACAATACAAGCGGAATAACAGTAGAATAACAACAGAATAACAGTAAAATAACAGAAGAATAACAGCACAATAACAATGACAAGTTGAAAGTCAATATAACTGCTTAATAACAGGAATATCAGTAGAATACCAACAGAATAACAGTAGAATAACAAAGACAATAACAATCAAAAGTTGAAAGTCCATTACTGAGACTACTTTAGCAGTAGAACTTTGACAATATAACAGCATAATAACAGGAATAGTAGTAGAATAACAACAGAATAACAGTAAAGTCGATTACTTTTTCCTCAAGCGAGCATCTTCACGAAGAGCAAAATCCACCACTTGCTTCCACAGCTTCAACATCTTACATAACTGTTTTTTGTTCTTCCGGAATATTTCCGACATGGCAACAAAAGTACTGTCCTCCGGCCCACAGTACATAGAGCAACCCAGGCCATCGTCAGACTTACCCCTTTTACGGCTAACCAAAACCGACTTTGGACTCCTACTGCTATCAACAACAATGCCTTGCCCCTGACGGCTAGCATTAGGAGTGTTTCCAGACAATTGGCTGCTATTAGTGACAGAAGATGAAACACCGGCCTCGACAACAGGCTGCGGCGTCTTAACTTTTTTACCAACACTTTTCACCCTCGGAGCACCTTTACGTTTCTTACCGCATTGAGAAACACTCTCTTCTCTAACCTCAATGCAGCGTTTCTCTTCAAGGATACTCAGGGTTTCCGTTTTTTTGGCTTTCCAACTGTTCCAAAGTCTTCAGCACCTCAGCCCTGGACTCGTTCATATCCGACAGCACCAACAAGGCAGTGATCTCAGCGCGATAAAGGGCTCTTGAATCAGGATTACCCAAATCACACTCAAAAACACTTCCACGGTAAAAGAGCATGTGCAACATCAAATATACACCGCAGTCCAGATTTTCAATTGCACCGGTTTGTCAGGTAAAAGGCACATTGACAATTTTATAATCTTTAACCTTCACGGCTCGGGCAACTCCATTTTCGACCAGGAAATCAGAAATTATCCTCAGCTTCAAATAAGCAAGGAAAAATAGTTAGTGTTGACAAAATAAAACTAACAGGTAACCCGAATTAAAAGTGGAATACCAATGGAATAACAGCAGGATAAACTACTGCTTGCATAGAATAACAGTGCCATAAGGCAGTATAATGGTGGAATAACAATAGAATAATAGCGGTGTAAAACACTCCTTATGCAGAATAATAGTGCAATAACAGCAGAACAATGGTGCAGTAACAGTTGAGTGAAAGCAGGGAAAAAGAGAACATAGTCAGTAACAATACTCAACTAGGGGAATACCAAGAGAAAATTAAACAGAATAAATGACTTACAGCAGTTTGACAATACACCAAACGCAGACAGTCTTGTTGAACATCAGCAAACAACTGCTCTTGAAATATATTATCAAGATATTTAACCATATTAGCATTAAAGTTGATGCACAAACAGCTAAAGTGCTGTTCCAAAAGCAATGGGATGCAAATCTGGGAAATATTTGCCAAAAAAAAAATTAATTAGAACAGTACAATAACAGCAGCCTGAAACCCTGAAATGGATAAGTTTACAAAATAATAGCAGAATAACAGTAAATAATAGCAGAATTACAGTACAATAGTTGCGGGTTAACAGTAGAATAATAGCACAATAACAAAGGGCAGAAACATACCATATCAGAATTGAGATCAAAATCTCTCCTATTGTTTTGTAGGAACAGACTGAGCGACGACTTGGCCTCTTTAGTTAAATCATTTCTGGAAGCCTTCTCAAGTCTTGACGGCATACAAAGTCGGTCCAATGGATGTTGGAGCTTGTGTCCTCCACAGTTAGTGTGATAACATAATAAATCTCTTATAGGTTCACAGGGTATACTTTGTATTATAATCAGTTGATTAACGTTTATCGATAACGGTTGGCTTGCTAGAAGTTTGACGTTATTGTCATAAGGATGACGGTGATCAACTGGTCCTTAAAAGTCACACCTAAAGGATGTGTTCGAGAGATATGACTATATGAAAATATAATCATATTGATGCCTAATAAGACTAAATGGTTAGTCGATGTAATTGACTAAACGGTTAGTCAATGTTGTGATGAAAGATTATTTAATGAGATTAAATAATATTAGCTTATACGAATTAACTGTAATTCGTTATTTAATATAAATTGTTATATTTAATTATATGTATATAATGTAAGCTTAAATGAATTAAACGGTTAATTCATAATTAAACATAAACGGTTATATTTAATTAGCAAATTATAAATATGCGATATTTATAATTAATGTATATATTATACGATATTGTCATTATTAATGTTGTCGGAATAGTATTAATAATATCGACTACCAAAGGTTGTAGTGGACTTGTTAATAAATGACAAATTAAAATGACAATTTATAAAATACACATTTTATACATTATGATTACTAACAACCAAAATAAGAAGAGAGCAGAGTCCATACTCCCCTCATCATCTCCATTTTGGACGTGTAAAATGAGAAGAAAAGAGGAGATATTATCTCCTAATTTTTCTCACTTGGTTAGGAGTTGTTAGGTGAGAAAGTTAGTATATTACTGACTCCTAATCTCTCCTAATTAACTAATTCATTTTCTCTCATCACAAAACAAAAAAAACTCTCTCAATATTACCAGGTAATTAGAGAACTTTTCTAGCAAAGGAGGGCATAGTCTCGACGCATCTTGGGTGCAACTAATAGAAGGATATCGTTTTGATATCTGTTCTTAGGCCAAATTTGCAAGGACCAAAGGTTATTTCATAATCTCCATCTTGTTTATGTATTTCATTTATGACTAGAAATTTCACATGCTTCAATTTCATTATAATCCTAAATTAAATGGTGAAATATACGGATATTTTCCCATAAGTGGTATCAGAGCGAGACCACGAAATTATTTTATGTGATTTTCATAATGGAAATTATGAAACGAGAAAAAAAAATAAAAAAAAAAGGTCTCGGCCGAAAGGGTTTTGTCTCGGCCGAGATGTTTTTGTTTTGGTTTTTTGTTTCCATTTTGATTTGTTCATATTGTTGTTTTAATTTGATAAAATAACAATATGATAAATTTGTAGATGTTTTAATTTAATAAGGATTGAATTAAAATGTAAATGGAAATTTGATGATTTTTGTTTTGCTATATTATATTGGTTTAATCATGTTCAAATCAATTGTGATGAATCGAAAATAAGGATGATCGATTTAATCATGATTTAGATTTTCATTTTAATAAGTTAAAATTGAATTTCTAGTTTGAATCAATGTTGAATATGTTTAATGTTGATATTAACCCAATCTTGTAATGTTAGTAAAATAAAATCGGTTTAAAAAGTTTTATCATTTTTGGTTGTGCCATGGCTATTGTCGAGAGATTCTTGTACATGGGTCTTCTCGGCCGTAGCAGGATCATCACGACCGAGATGTTATTTTTTCTTTTGTTTTTGGAAAGAAACCGTAGCATTTCGAAAGAGAAAAAAAATAAAAAGGGGTCGTCCCGATCGGGTCGACATGGTCCCGATCGGGTCCTTCTGTTTCTTCTCGGCCGTGACATTTTCATCTCGGCCGAGATGGTTTCAAGTTTTTTTTTTTTGGCCAAGTATTGATGCATTATGAGGATAATGTATGCTTAATGTTGTGAAAAGGTTCACAAAATGATGGATACCTAATTATTTTAAAGTAGTTTAAAATAATGTTGTTTTAGTTCATATTACATATTAATGTGAATTAAAATTGGATTATTGTTAGATTAGAATTATGGTGAGCAATTGAGGAATTGTCACATAATTTTGATCATTTTAAATAGGTGGTTTGGATAAAATACTCTACATAATTACAGAATTATGTCTTGAATGAATATTTTTATTTTAGTTGATGCATTTTTATTTATGTTGGATGAATGGTTGAATGAATTATTTACGTATTTTTGCAATCGGTTGTAACTTAGTGTGGCCTTAGATGATTATGTTTTCGTAATGATGGAAACATAGTCTTGATGTAATTTGAGATCTTATATCTCCGTTTTGGTTTTCTTTGTAATTACGGTTTTAAATTAGAATGTAAATAGGTTTATATTTTGTAATTTATTAAATGTAATTTAAGAAGACTAAAGATGGAGATCGGATGGCTCACTCCCGCTACAAGGACCAAGATGGAACATCAAGACAAGCTTCTCGGGTCCAAGGATGGATTCCAAAGTTGTATTATGTTCATTTTGGTAGGATAGGCCACACTAGGATTTTGTTTTTTACGTTTTTTCGTTTTTTGCTTTTCATCGCTTGATAAGTAGTGCATCATATTCCGCCTAAACCAAACCACCTACTAAAAGCATGAAAATTGACTCATATAGGTTGATGTTAGTTATCATGGACATACGGATGTCATACACTTTTAAGCCATCACCTTAGTTTATTCGTTCACGCATGCTAGATATTTGTTCACTTAAAATGAATTAAAATAAAGTTGATGGGATCTTCCTCTAAAACTAAAATTGAGACTAGTCTTTATAGGCCAAACTACTATGAATCCCTTCTTCGTCGGTAGGCATAATATGACCCCTTCTACGTTGGGTAAGTAGTGTGTGTTGACCTATTTTACCTCAACATCATAGTCCGAAGAGTTTCTCGTGATTATGATGGACTAGAGATAGAATTTACAGAAATTTATCGACCAAGAATTCTAAAAGTAGAATTAGCCAAGAGGTTGGCTTATCAATTTACAGATAATTGAGTCTTGGGATCATTTATACAATTCTTGAGGGAGGTCAATTGTATAGATGCTTAAGTCTACGCGTTAAAACAGTTTTGCATTAGACTTAAATT
>JAGPOY010006904.1:305-11269 GCA_018983105.1 Silene uniflora | reverse complement strand
TAGTTAATATAACCGTTTATATTAATTTACGAATTAATCATGTAATCCGTCTAAGCTCCCATTATATACATTAACTAAATATAACCGTTTATATTTAATTCACGAATTAACAGTTTAATCCGTCTTAGCCAATATTATTTAATCTGTATTAAATAATTGTCTCAACATCACATTGACTAATTTTGTAGTCAATAACTCCGACTAACCGTTTAGTCGTATTAGGCATAAACATGACTGTATCTTCATACCGTCACATCTCTCAAACGTGTCCTATAGGTGTGACTTTTAGGGACCAGTTGATCACCGCCATCTGTATGACAATAACGTCAAACTTATCTAGCAAGCCAACCGTTATTGATAAACATGGATCAACTGATAATAATACAAAAGTATGCCCTGTGATCCTTTTAGAGTTTCAATAAAATTATCGCACTAACTGTGGAGGACACCAGTTCCAACAGGTTGTACTAGTCACATGACCAATGATTCGAGCATCTTCAGCGAGTTGGATACTTCCGTCCAAACTCCAGTACGAATGAGGAATGACGAAGTTCTAACGTCAAAGGGCAAAGGTACGATCATTGTTCCTACTAAGCAGGATACAAAATACATTAAAGATGTGCTGCTTGTCCCAGATCTTGCTGAAAATTTGCTAAGTGTGGCACAAATGATCAAGAATGGTTATTCACTAGTCTTTGCGAATAATCATTGCACCATATATGACCCCGGAAATAAGGAGATTGCTAAAATTGCCATGGAAAATAAAAGCTTCTCCTTGAAATGGAAGTATGGCCTAGAGTCATCATATCGAGCTCACGCTGCCGAGACCTGGCTATGGCATAGAAGGTACGGACATTTCAACTTACGTGCACTMGCYGACTTACAYAAGCARAATGTWGTGCRRRATTTTCCAATGATTCAAGCAACYAAAGARCTATGCGAGCCTTGTCAACTTGGAAAGCAACACCGCCTGCCATTTCCAAAAGGCCAAGCATGGAGAGCAAGTAAAAAACTAGAGCTTGTTCACACAGACGTATGCGGTCCTCAAAGAACTCTATCTCATCTTGGAAACAGGTACTTTATCCTGTTCATTGATGATTTTACTCGAATGACTTGGGTATATTTTATGAAACAAAAATCAGAAGTATTCCAAGTCTTTCAAAAATTCAAAGCTCTCGTTGAAAATCAAAGTGGGTGCAAATTAAAGATGATAAGATCTGACCGCGGGAAAGAATATACTTCTTCACAATTTGACCAGTTTTGTGAAGATGAAGGTGTAGAACATCAGCTCACCGCAGGGTATACTCCACAGCAAAATGGGGTATCCGAAAGAAAAAATAGAACAGTGATGGAGATGGCAAGATGCATGCTAGCTGAAAAGAAAATGCCAAAGAAATTCTGGGCAGAAGCTGTCTACACAGCGGTCTATCTACTAAATAGACTTCCAACAAAGGCGGTTAAAGAAAAAACTCCAATAGAGGCTTGGAGCGGTAAAAAGCCAACAGCTAAACATTTAAAAGTGTTTGGCTCGATCTGCTATGCTCACGTCCCAGCGCAAAAAAGGAGCAAGCTTGATGATAAGGCGGAGAAAGGTATATTCCTTGGCTACGACTCAAAGTAAAAGGCTTACCGGATTTTCAATCTCAACACAGAGAAGATCATGATAAGCCGAGACGTGGAGTTTGATGAAGATGCAATATGGAATTAGGAAGATAAGAAGGTGGAAAGAAATGTGATCCTAGTTCTTGATCACCAGCATCAACATCCAGAAGATGATGATGAGATGACTAATTACGATGATCCTCCTACACCTCCATCAACTCCAATGCAAGCACACTCTCCACCCTCAGACGATAATTCCGAGAATGCTACGGGACCTCGGGGTAAGAAAGATCTCTCTGAAATTTATGCAAAATATCCCATTATTAATCTGAATGAAGAGGAATGTGAGAGATGCTATTTCGCTTTTGAGGAGCCAAGAGACTACGATGAAGCTTCCGAGCACAAAGAGTGGCAAGAAGCAATGGAGACCGAAATAAACATGATCAAGAAGAATAACACGTGGGAATTAGTGGATAAACCCAAAGATCGAAAGGTAATTGGAGTGAAATGGGTCTACAAAACAAAGTTGAATCCAGATGGGTCGATAAATAAATACAAAGAAAGATTGGTCGTGAAAGGATACTCCCAACAAGCTGGAATAGACTATGGAGACACATTTGCTCCAGTTGCCCGACATGATACCGTACGGACTCTTATTGCTTTAGCTGCTCAAGAAAGGTGGAAAATTTATCAACTTGATGTCAAATCTGCCTTCCTCAATGGAGAGCTCTAGGAGGAGATTTATGTGGAGCAACCTCCAGGCTTTGTCACACAAGGAAAAGAAGAAAAGGTGTGCAAGCTGAAAAAGGCACTATATGGCCTCAAACAAGCTCCAAGGGCGTGGTACAGCAAGATTGATTCTTACTTCCTTGAGCAAGGATTCACGAGGAGCAAAAATGAGCATACACTATATGTGAAGAAAAAACAAGGTGATCTTCTCATCGTTTCTCTCTATGTTGATGACCTCCTTGTCACAGGAACCAATGCCCAAATGATCCTTACATTTAAGGAGGAGATGAAGAAAAGGTTTGAAATGACGGATTTGGGCTTAATGAATTTTTTCCTCGGCATAGAAGTTCAACAAGCAGAAGACGGAATCTTCATTTCTCAAACTAAGTATGCTCGAGAAATCCTCAATAGGTTCAAGATGGAGAATTGCAAGTCGGTTTCTACTCCCCTGGTCTTGAATGAAAAGCTATCCAAAGATGATGGATCAAAAGAAGTTGATCTGAAGCAATATAGAAGCTTGGTTGGAAGTTTACTCTACCTCACAGCTACAAGACCTGATCTTATGTTCGCCACAAGCTTGTTATCCAGATTCATGACCAAACCGAGTGAGGTTCACATGGGCACAGCAAAGAGAGTACTTCGATATCTAAAGGGTACTCTAGAGTTGGGGGTATTTTACCAGCCTTGCGATAATCCAAGATTGCTAGCCTACTCCGACAGTGACTGGGCAGGATCGGTAGATGATATGAAAAGTACTTCCGGCTATGCTTTTACATTTGGCTCAGGAGTGTTTTCATGGAATTCAAAGAAGCAGGATATTGTAGCTCAATCAACAGCCGAGGCCGAGTATGTTGCAGCTTCAGCAGTAGTGAATCAAGTAATATGGCTAAGGAAGATACTTGAGGACTTAGGCTACAAGCAAGATGGAGCTACTGAAGTGATGGTGGATAACAAATCAGCGATTGCCATCGCGAAAAATCCAGTGTGCTTCAGCAAGACAAAGCATATGAAGGTCAGGTTCTATGCACTTCGTGATGCCGAGCAAGAAAAGGAAGTGGAACTTATTCATTGCCCATCCGAGTTCCAGCTAGATGACATTTTAACTAAGGCTCTACCGACAACAAGGTTCGAGTTTCTAAGGTCGAAGTTGGGTGTCACTCCAAAAGTCTCAAGGAGGAGTGTTGAAGTGTGAGACTTTCTGGAGTACTCTAGAAAGGTCCGGAATATTCTAGAAGTGTTCGGAATGTTCTGGAATAATATAGAGTTGTCTAGAATAGTCTAGAAGAGTATAGAAGGTTTAGAAGAGGCATGAATGTTCTAGGAGTGTGTAGAGAAACCTAGAACATTTTAGAAGAACTCTAGAGACTTACTAAGTCTAGGTCACTCTAGAATATCCTATTCTAGAGAATTCTAAAAATTTTGGAGAAGGAGGAGGAGCCTATAAATAGAGGTTCTCCCCTCCCATTTTGATGTATCCAGAAATTCACAAACAATCAATACACAAACAAATTCCTTCAAACTAAACTTCAACTAATCAACTAAAAAAACTAACTAACTAATCTCCAAATCTACTTCATATACTCCCCCATACACCAACAGGGCTTCAAGAGTGGTTAGTGCACATACATACCCCCCATACCATGTGCTGAAATTCTCTTCGTGAGTTATTGGAGGCTGTCAGGATTTGAACCCGTTAATTTCGATCACACAGACTCTAATACCAAAACTCTAAGATGGTGGTTGAGATCCAACAATTATATTTATTTCTTATTAGTTGATATTATACCTCCCTATGAGATTTATCATTTTATTTGCCTTCACTCTTCTATGAGTGGTATGAAAAGCAGTGAATCGGTACGTAGCTTATCAAACAACCATTATTGTACTGTTGTTTCGACGACGACGTGGGGTTTATCGCACTCTTCCAATCAAACAAAACAACTCAATTAATGTAGTATGGTAATCGAGGCCGAGTTCATAATAAGGAGATCAAGAATTGATCATAAGTACTAGTTTGTCTCAGATTATAACCTAGCTATGCAAATTTGGTTGACATTAAACTACTCATTTCATCTCAGTGATATATATGTTTACAATTACTTTATTTCCCCGTACAAAATAAAATAAATATAAACATATCAATGGACAGAGGGAGTAATTAACTAATCTAGCTAATACTAAAGTCTACTAAGCTAAGTAAATATAAAGGAAGGCTAAAGTATCAAATTTGTTTAATTATTCTATTTTAGGTGTATCAGTCGATTGTTTTCCTTTCTATTTCTGGAATGTTTTTTGTGGGTAGTTTGATCTTCCACGTATAATCAATTTGGTCCACTTAACATCCAATTATTGAGGACGATGATAGAGCGCCACCGGGTGGCACTCAAATTGAGTGCCACCTTAATTAAAAAATAAATTAAATTATTAAAAATAAATTTATAATTTAACTAACCCTAAAATAGAGAAGGTTAGCAAGGTAATTACAACATTGCCTCCTTCCTTAACTCCTTTTTTTGTTGCAGCATCAATGAATTATTCTCGTAATTATACTTACAAAATGTCATTCACATCATCACATATTAACTGAATGGATTTAAATGACTTTTATGATCTCAATCATATCCGTCAATTTTGAAATTGATGATGTTGGGCAAAGATTATGTGGGTCATTTATGCCGTAATAATCGGATGATACAATTAAACTTCAAAACTTTTCAATTTTAAAAATTCTGGTTCATCTACCAACTAATTCGCAGCAAGCAGCACCCGCAAATTCAATTGCAAAGATGATTTTGCCAGTTTGTTTCTCGACAAATTCAATAAGATATCAATATTACCCATTTACCCTTCTTTAAATTGTTTGATTTTACATTTTTAAAAGCTGGAAGAAAAAAAAAATTATACGTAATTTACAAGAATGTCCCCGGTGGCACCGAATTTGGGTGCCACCGGGTGGCGCCATCTCATTTTCCATATTTGCATGTCATGCATGATATGGGACATGGGAGCACGACAGCACGTCGATTATTGAATTTTTTTTCTAAAATTGGACATTTTCACAATGTATTTAACGAAATAGGTAAACTTTTAAAGTTATTACCAAAAATGGGCAAACGTAGGATCGGATTTTGCGAAGCTATGAAAAGCTACATAGCCGCTTCCCCGGACAGTGATTTCCCTTGAAGTCACTAATCTTCACTTTCCCATACTCCATTATTCATTCAATCCCAATTAAAAAAAAAAAAAATTTGAAACCCTAAATCGCTCCCCAGGACAGCGATTTGCCTTCAACCTATTCCCATGGCTTTGGTTTAATTGAGTCTCCTTGATATTCGACTCCATTCATATCCCCAACAAGTCATTCTTAGCCACTTTCCCATCATCCATCGCCTTCTTCCTTTTGACGATTATTCCTTTCAGTAAACCTTGGTTGTCCTCATAGATTTTTTTGTCCCGCTCTTATTCATCCCTACCAATCAAGCTCTTATAGCTTGTCATAAACAGCTTGCGGGCATGATCAAACATGCCGACCATCCCATACAAGAACATAATTCTGACCGCAAATCCTTTTCTGGTTATATCATCGAACGATTTGTGAGTTTCAAGTATGTCTACAATGACAGAATGGCGATTGGCATCGGCGAGGCGAGCAAATGGCGTACTCGTAAATGTTGGTACGATTGCGAAACCGAGGCGATTCAATGATTATTTGCTTAAATTTGGTGGCAAATTCATCAATGTCGACAATTTGATAGAAGCTCTTTGACTGGGTGATTGATTTGGATTTTGGACGACCAAAGTCGCCTTGGGTGATCCATCAATGTCAACAATTTGTTTTTTTTATTTTATTTTATTTTTTTTTAATTTAGGGATGAAAACGACAGGAAAAGAGAGGAGAAACAAAGACACTCTCCCGGTGAGCGACTTTAGTCTTTGTACATAGCCTCGTACATTCCGATTCTACGTGTGCCTAGTCTTGATAATAAGTTTGAAAGATTACCTAATTTGTAAATAATTTGCGTAAAATCCCTATTTTGGAAAAAAAACTCTTCCCCTCCCATAATTAGTAGAGGAATAAGAGGATAAAACATTAACGTAGGAAATATTTAGCATCGGAGGCCCTTATAGCTCAGTGGTAGAGGGTCAGTCTTGTAAACTGAAGGTCCGTAGTTCGATTCTGCATGAGGGCACTATTACCATTATTTTTCAGATTTTTTTGCAAGATTAACCAATTCAATAAATCTCAGTCCATTAGTTTGTGATTAATCACATCCCCATCCCCATCCCCATTTGTACTAAAAGAATAAGAGGACTCCAAAATTTTCCCGCCAAAGTGCAATGGTCTATGATTGGTCATCACAAGTCACAACATATCATATTAATTTTATACCATAAATAGAATTATTACTATTAATTCTAATCTCTTATCTATTAAGAGAATAAAAATTCTCAAAATTTTTCCACTCAAACTCCATTTACTTATACAAGGAAATAAATAAGATTTTTTTCGTTAAACTATTATCTTTTCTTTAAAATATAATTTCTTCATTAATTTCTAAATTATAATGTTTTAATCAAAATAAAATAGAAGTAGTATAAAATTATAAAATAAGGAGTAGAAATTAGCAACACTACTTGATTGCAAAAAATTCATTACTCCAACTTTTTTTATTAGTTTTGCAGTTTAGTTTTTCTCTCATATGAAAATACACCGACTTGAAAATATGAAAAATTAAGGTATAAATTTAGAATGAATAAATAATACACAAAAAGTAAATATCTATAAATAACGCGCATTTATTGCGCGGGATCAATACTAGTATTATAACAAAGGTTTTAGAGCTGAAATGCAGCATCCGAGGATAATGTGGGCTATAGTGTGGAAGGGACGAATAACCATTGAAGTATCATAATATAAGAGCACCCACAATAGAGAGGATTGAACATCCTCTTAACCCTCTCTTTCTTCTAAAAGGACATCTTCTCTATTGTGGGAACTATATTGATGTCCTCTTAGGTAGAGGAAGATGAGTACTTCCTCTACTTTTAGAGGAAAGTAGAGGAAAATGGGCATAGGCCCTTGTGCCCATAAATTTATATTTAATTATCATGTTCATTATTAAATTAGTTTTATTAACTTGTAAATTATTAAAAAAATACAAAGTGACATATAATATTAAATATTAAATATAAATAAAATAAGAAAAGTATTATAAGAGTATCCTCTCTATTGTGGGAGAAAAATAGATGTAGAGAAAGTTAGAGAATGTAGATAGTGGAAAATAAAGTGGATGTATGAGAGTATGAGATGTCAAAAAATTAGAAGGGGAGTGAAAATATAAGAGGACGGGATCATCCTCTCTATTGTGGATGCTCTAAAGAATCCTTTTTCCACTATGATGAAATTTAATTTATTTAAGGATGTATGTCACAACCATTAGAGAGGAAAATATACTCCGTAGATAACACGAAAAACCTTGTTCAATAACAATGAAATGTATATATTTTGATAGAATACAAATTCGAAAGTAAATAATGGAAACAAATACAAAATATTTGCTAAGGTATGACGTACACTAGTTGCACCGGACTCGAATTTGGATTAAACTCAATAAAGGACAATAATTAGAACATAGAGATTAGAGAGTAGTGACCTCAACTATCGACTCTTTTGAACTGGATGCGAAGAGGAGTTATATTACGGCCTTGAATAATTGGAGATAAAAGGTTGACGACCGGCTGAGACGTGATATATTCCGGCAATATGCCTATATCCTGACATGAGTTACCCTCGAAAGGGCAAAATTGGAGCTTGTAAACCGGGTTACCCAAACCGATATCCATATCAAAAGCAATAATATTTGCTATACGGAACAGAGACACCCCTAATTTACCCCCGGTTCGAACCGCCTGTTGTACAACTTGCCAAACCGGCGACTCCAGGCAGCCCAAGTCCACGTTGCTCGCGAGACTGAAGGTCGTTAGAGTCTTGATAATATCAATTGGGTCAACTCCCTGTTTTACTTTGTTGGTGATTGTGACGATGGACAAGGCGTTGACTGAAGGGAGAGATTGTTGGACGACATAGAGAGGACAGCTGCCGTTTATCTTGGCTAACCCCACCGCGGCTGCACTACCTATCATTATTTGGTATTGTTTGCCGGAAATTAAGGGGTTTCCGTCCAGGTCGAGTACCGGACTTGGTACTTCTAGTGCTAACCCTAGGACATTCAAGCTGATGCCAACCACCACGGCAGTTATGACCAACTTATTCATTTTTCTTAGGTTTTTTTGTTTCAAAGAATTTTTTCTAATTTTTTTTTTTTGTTTCAAAGAATATTGTTGTTGAAGAATTGTCGTCGTAGTATTAGTATATATCGACGTGCTTTCCATGCTTTTACGGACGTGATCAACACCAACCATTAACCATATTGTCTAATGTCTATCGACGCCTTCATCGTTGAAATTAAAGCATGCACGTCCGAACTCTCTACCTGGTTCGAGCTGTCGTATAAACTATACAATAATGAGTAATACCTACACAATACGCTTATTAATGTGTGTAATGAACTAACTAATGACCATCGAATATTATAATTCATCCGTCCGATTCATTTGTTTAACCTTGATTAAAATATCTCTTTTAAATAACAAAAAGAAATGAAAAAACAAATAAATGAGACAGAGAATATTTGTCTTTTTTTAGCGTAACACTCGCTCCTGCATATTTGTTTTTGGTTTTTGAATAATTTAGGTTAATTAGCCGTGTATTATACACTCCATTTTAAGCCGTTCAGATGACCGTATTAAGTCGTCTTTCTTTTTCTCCCGGTTTTTCTAGCGCGTTTCCTAGTCCTTTCAAGAGTTATCCAATTCAATTTCACACCCTTAAATAACAAGTATTAAACCATATATTATACACTTCAATTTGAGCTATTCGGGGGGCCGTAACGGGTCATGCTTCTTTTTCTCCCGGTTTTTCTACCACGTGTTAAGGCTCGTTTCAGGAGTTACCCTATTCGATTTCAAACTCAAATAACAAGTATTAATTAACGAGCCTCCGATTTCCGCCCAAGACTGGTTTATTGCACCCTGCAGCATCAAATGTTCTCCGTTGCTCCTCAAATTTTGTGAGGCCGCTTTGTCTGACCCGAGAAATCATCCGCATGATTTACGGACATTTTTGTTTCGGGACCTTAAAATCCTAAAAACATGTATTAATTATAAACTTCAATTTGAGTCGTTCGAGAGACCGTTCCGGGTCATGTTTGGCGTTGTACTTATGGTGATCGAGTCAATGCAATCTTGGGATTTTGGATATGCTTTTGGTCATGTGTCGACGACACGCCCAATGCCAAACTCGGTTATATAGTCTAGAACTCTAGAATACCGGTCTAGGCTTAAGGATATGTTTTTGACGTGGTGCTTATGGTGAGTCAATATAATTTTGGGAGGGTTTTCCAACGGAATTTTACCTGCTAAAAACGGATTGAATTTTGCCTAAATTGGTCACAAATCCTTATTAACATGCAACATTGAGTCGGCAAGCCCAACGTCCAACTCGATTATATAGTCTAGAATAACGACGGTCTAGGCTTAAGGATAAGCTTTTGGCATACATTGTGCGTATGGTGAGTCGATGAATTTTTTCAACGAATTTGGCCTAAAACGAATGCCTAATAACCATGATTAGTGAGTTGTCTTTTTACTAGGATTCGATTAATCCCCGATCCGAGTAATTTGCTTGATTGAACCCACCTTAATTGGTTGTTGGGAGATTGGTTAGGGTTAATTAGATGATTAGACTTGTTGAAGAAGTCCAACATTATTTTGACAACATTTTGATTTCAACTCTAATCTCCTAAGATAAGGACAATGACGGAGGCAGGATTATGGTATAAAGAGGGTACAAAATCTATAAAACTATATTAAAAGGCACCTTAAAAATGTCAAATTAATGTCACGCGTTTAATCCACATCAGCGATAAAAAAGCCACGTAAAATCCACATCAGCGCTAAAAAAGCCACGTAAATTCCATGTGTGCCAAAGTAATCCACGTTAATTCCATTTCATTTTAATCCTCTTATTCTCCCTGCTTCCCACTCTCCGTCTCAGTCAATAATTTACATTATTATACTTTTTATTTAGTACCATTTTTTTTATCTCCACATTCATTCTTGAAATCTTTTTTCTTCTTGCGAAAACTAATTTAAAAAAAAAATTATATAAATATTATAATCATCCTAATTTTCATTTTATTCAAAAAGTTGATAGATAAAGTATATACTCTTTCATTTTATAAAATTAATGCGAAAACTAAATGAATTATTTCACTTTTTATCTTTTTTTATGTTTTCAATTAATATTTACAATCTTATTTAATTATTATTTTTTTGTTTGTATTGAAATTGCAAGAGAATAACATACTTACATCATCAATAAGATTGCATGAAATTGGAAAAATAATGGGTATGTATTTTCTTTTGGCTTAAATACTCTTTCATTTTTGTCGGGTTTTTTATTTATAATTATTATTATTATTATTATTATGGTGTGTGTGGAATACAAAAAATAAATAAAAAAAATATTGTAAACCATTGATCTTCCCTCATAATTTTGTTATTTATTTACC
>JAGPOY010006903.1:0-10026 GCA_018983105.1 Silene uniflora | reverse complement strand
ATATTATAGGACTTACCAACAATAGGCGATAGTAATTGCATACATGCGATATCAAAAGAGATTGAAATTAGATATGTGAGTGAGATGGAGAAGGGAGATGGAGAAGGGAGAGAAGGTACACAGCAAAGAGGGAGAGAATATGTGGTGAGAATGAGAGGAGGAATGAATGACAGTGACTGAAAGAGGAAAGGAGGGCATGGATTGCCTCAAGGAGAAGCAACGGCTCAGATGTTAGGGGTATTATTCATTACTATTCATCGAAAATCGAAATTGAAATTTCAAATTTCGGCAAATTTCGTCAAGAAATCACCCCTTAGCCACTTTTTAATAAGGGGGGGATACGTAGGTGGAAGCCGACACACGGGCCGTTGACCCAGCCTGTCCCATGGCCCATTTTAGCACGACACGGGTTTGGCATCGCCTAGCACGACACGATACGTTGTGGGCTGTGCCGAGGCCGAAGTTTGAGAAAAAGATTGTGCCTATGCACGACACACACCCACTTCTTAATGACACGCTCAAAAATTGAAAAAATAAAGCTAAAGGGCAGGATTTACATGGACATGCCCAAGTACCGCACGCAATGAATCATGCTTGAGCTGCCATTTCCATTTCACCGGTACGACATGAAGCCCACCTTCTGGTGCCTAGACCGTGCCATTTTCTTATCCTAACATGTTGAGATGGTATGAGGCACCGCCCGAACGACCACTTTTATCTCTATACTTCTCATTTAGCCAAGTTGAAATCAACCTATCCAACTTGAGGGGATTTTGATAAATGTGAATTAATGTCCAACTCTTTCGAGTTGGTTTGAAACTCGGTGGCATCAATTTACCTCTCTCATCCTTTATTAATGTTTATTTCTTCTTTATTCTAGCCAGGGTTTCATCTTCTAACCCTAGTAGTATATATAAACGCGTGTATTGAAGCATTGTTAAAACAAGAGGAAATTCCCAAATATAGTGGCAAAACCTCTGATTTCCCCAAAACAATGAAATACTCGTAAGATTGAAGAACAAACCCTACCACAGAAATTAGGGGATTCTGGTAATCTTTCTCAGCCCTATTTTTTATTCAATCTCTGTAATTTTTACTACATCAATCTCCAAATTTCCCTAAATTTCTCTTATACCAAGTGCTATCTCTTCTATGGCAAAACCTCTGATTTCCCCAAATCAATGAAATAAGATCTCGATTTATCCAGTACCCAATCGGATATGAGTTCTATGGGCATTCTCGCTATTTGTTTTTGTCTCTTAGGCTGTTTCGGTTTTGGGGGTTTTGCTAAGATCCGTAAACTTGGGTACCCCTTTGAGTATGTTTTAGTTTTATTTACCGCCATTTTCAATGGTCTTGTTCATAATGATGTTAGGGGTGTTGAAATTTGATGGTATCAAGGATATTTGATGCTATCAATTTGAAATTTGATGCTATTAGCTAAGTGTTCGAGGGGAGTTAATTTGAATTTGATTAATATAGTCTCGTACGGATGATATCATACAAAATGTAACATCCAACAGTGCAATGGCTGTATTTTACCATCTCATGTGTTTCCCTCCAATTCTCCGCGCCAATAGAAGATCTTTTTTCACTGCAACAATACATGTATTAAACAGGCATTAGTCACCACTTGAGCTAATAAGTTTCGAGTACCTGAAACACATGAGAACTCCCCTTAATGCTTTCACATAATTGCTGAACTTTCCTTGCCTGACTTGAGGGTCACAACCGCGACACAATCGAAGTATTAGTATTTATGGTGAAGACGTATAATATAGACAATTAGTTTCACATTGAATAGTGTCAATGGGGATTTGCCAAATGCATCATATTACCGTGGTATAATGGTCAACAAGGTTGTGAAGCTGAAGCTGAAGCTGAAGCTAGCACTGTTTTGTTGTTACTAGAGATTTATGGATATTATTCAATATTTCTCCAGAAGTTTCTAAATTGACGCCTTGATGATAAGTTATGCTGGGATTTGGTGCTAGGATATTTAAGAACTGCCTATTAGGGATGCAAAGGATAGGGTTGTGTTATGCTCTTGTATACTTTTTTTTTAATCCTAATATCAAATTCCTTCGTATGTCTGAATTTGTTTCATTGATGTAATGATGTTTTGTGTGGGTTTTCTTGTAAATGTTGCTGGGTGTGACTGATATTTTATTGTCTGTCTGATGTTAGATAGTTTTCATTTGTATTTGAAATCAAGATAGAGGAGACTCTTTATATACTTCTTTACATGCTGTACTTGACAATTTTGTATTAACGGCTGTATGCTCTTATTTGGCTTCTTAGTTCTTACAATATCAGATCATTTCTTTGATGTACACTACATTTCCAACTGGTTTTTGAAGTCAATACTGAGTTCTGCTGGGAGTCACACCAAGGCTCTATTCCCAACTTTTGCATAAAGCTTTGTTTTGTTAGTTTGGAATGGATTGAATTGATATCTCTTGATTTTGTACTCAAGGAGGGGTGCGAGGATTTGATCCTTCGGTTTCGGGGCTTTTCAGCGGAGAGGTGAGGCAGTACTATAACCTCACTCTTCAGCCACCGGGCACTGATTACTGGCTCCCTTATTTTCTTAAATTGCCAGGAGTAGTGTGTCTCGTAACTGCTTGTCAGAAACTTGGAATAGTTGTAACCACTTGTATCGCCACGAGAGAGTCAAGTATATATGCATATTTGATAAAGGGGCTCAGTTTTTTTATTTAGTTTCTAAACCTAGAAATATTTATCTTTTCCGTAAATGAAAATAAAAAGCTTATATTATTAAAATCAGAAAGTAGAATTCCATGAGTTAGGAGTCTTATAGAAGTAGTATTTAGTTTAGGATTTTCTTGCTGCAATAGGTTTTCTAACAATGTAGAATTAGCTCCTCATATACTCCTTTAGTGACATTCAAACTTATCAACAAAATATTTTGTTGCCATTCATGGGTATTTGATTGTTTCAAATTGGCCATTTGTTTCAAAGAGGAGCTTATGCTAAGGTCAGAGGACCTCAGAAAAAGGTGCACTGCAGCAGAATATGTTAATCAATGGTGTGGAGAAAGAGGGAGATGCTAGAAGAAGAAGTTGTGGAGGTAAGGCCCTTCATGAAGTTAAGGATGACCCAAGAAGGGCTCTTATCTCTTCCTTGGGTGATGTTGTTTTACCATGTAGAGAAAGAGGGTAGCCACAAAATCTGCCGAGTGCTGTGCTACACTTACACATAAGATCCTTTTAGGTGAGATGTGCACTCGGAATCTTGGGTTGGTTTGGTGTGTGAAGGTATCTTAAGTTGTCCTTCAACTTATACTTCTAAGATGTTAATGTATGATGGATAAGATAGTGGATTTAAGCTTATGATCAGTATTACGGCTCATTACTTGTGATTCAAGTACTTGTACTCCATTATTGCTATTGATATATTCTGTGTGAGTGTCGTCGTCTGGTAATTAGTCCATGTCAAAATGGGTCATGCTTTGACAAAGAACAAGAACAAGAAGAAGAAGAAATTAGGCCTTCAGCTTGTGTCTGAGGACTATTTCATCAGAAATGAAGGTATTTTACTCGAAAAGCAGCTTGCTCTTAGCCTTGGTAATGAACTATCGAATTCCTTTCTTTTGTCCGCAATTTTCTTTTAAAATTCTCAAAATTTGGTCTTGTCGCAAACATAATCATTTATATATTCCTTTGGTCTCATTCGACTTATCATCAAAATATTTTGTTGGCAATCATGGGTATTTAAATGTTTCGAATGGGTCATTTTCTGTCAAATAATAAGAGCAAGCAGAAAGACGAGCTTATGCTACAGTTAGAGGACCTTTTCATCAGAAATGCAGATATTTTACTTGAAAAGTGGTTCGCTTAAAGCAATGGCCAAGAACAAGGATCAGTGCAGCACAATATGTCGATTCAATCTACGACATTGAGAAAGAAGAAAGCTAGACGATCAGGTTTTGGTGGCAAGGCCCTTTCGTAAGGTTAAAGGTGATTCAAGATGGACTGATCTCTTCTTAACTAAAGCTGCAACTGAGACTTGAACAGTTGAACCTTGCTGATATATAAAGGCATAAAGCTCAGTGGTTTTTATCTCAGAGACCGTTATACCCATCCAAATGGTTTGAAACTGAATTCTCTGAGCCTCTATTTGTGGATATAAGCATTTGCCGAACCAATTTTAAAAGCGTGTTCTTGTCTCTTGGTTTCAAAAATAATTTTTTCTCGTATATTTAAAAAGAGAGATTCATACTGGAGAATCACTACCTTTAGCATTTCTGCCTTTCTCTTCTAAAGTTCAAAAGTTAATCTTGACAGCTGAATAATTATTCAGGCACTCGTTCTCGATTATTGCTCTTTCAAAGAGTTTATACTGTGTGAGTATTTCTGTTAATTTGGTCCAGTTCAGGTGTTTGGTCCCTGTCAAATGGGTCATGCTTTTAGAAAGAGCAAGAACATAAAGAAGGAAGAGTCGGTGTCTGAGGAATATTTCATCAGAATGGTAGACGTTTACTCGAAAAGCAGCTTGCTCTTAGCCGAGTTCAAGAAAACGGAGCCGGTGCAGCTGAAAATTCTGTCCATCAATGATATCTTGCGCTTGCCAATTCGCGTAGTGTCATCTACAAAGGAACGCTTGACAATCAGCTTGTAGTGGTCAAGGTCCTTTGTGAAGTTAAGGTTGTTCCGAATTTGGTTGATTTCTTCTTAACAGAAGATGCAAATCTGCTACTGGGATGGTTTTGAACCATGCTAATATTACAAAGTTCCTACCCAATGGAGGCCTGTACGATCATTTACATGGTGCGTCTACCAAATTTATGAAGAAAGAAGCTAGAAACTCGATCCATTAGCGTTTCTGTATGTATTCTTTACAAATATGATAAATCAATAGTTTGAGCAAAACTATCTCACACCAGTATTTGTGATGATAAGTTTTTTAGTATCCCAAAATGAGAGAATGCTGCTCTGGTTTTTCCTCAGAAGTGTGGTTCTTTTGTCATAAATACTGAAGTCATTTGGAAACGGTGTGTTTGTGTTGTCAAACAGGAGAAAGACGACATTTATCCGACCTTATATTAGTCCTATATTCCATTATAGGTGGGAGCCTCCGTTCTTCTGGGGTAATATTGTTGTGGTAGCAAAGTGAATCGTCTCCTTTTTCACCAGCATAAAGCAAAGTCTCCACAGTTTTCCTCATCAGAAGCTGTGGTACGCGTTTTTATTTCTTTGATACAATTACATTGAAAGGAATGTTATGTTGATTAGTGATGACCGGAGATGAGAAGCATATTATCAGATTACATACTTTATGATGCAGGAGATCCAAGTTGTTTTCAGACTTTCCAATATTTGTAATCGCGACATTCCTGCTGTAAGCCTATAACTTGTCGTCAATGCCATATGGACCATCATCTTTGGCGGATTATCAAAAGCAGCTTTCATCATTCACTCTTTTCCTTATTTTTTTTCCTCTGATGGGAAAACAATAGAATGCAAAAATTTGAATTAAAAGGAGTATTTCACTAAAATTGGCAGTATTTAGTTGGAAAAATAGATTGTTTTAAACCAGGGCCCTGACATAACTGGAGGACAGTAGAAAATTGTATCCAACGAAGAAATCAGTTCGACCAACATCTATGACTGGACTCATTGTTGCTAGTTTCAGTGAGGGGATCATCTAGAAAGGCATTCGCCATGACAGGATTGTATCCATCAAAACCCCTCAAGACCGTCAGTGGAAACCTATACCTGTTGCTCTTCTTGACTTGAGGCGTCTATTGAAATGTTCATGTCACTGGAAACTTACATAAAAATGACGGATTATCAGTTCTTACCAAGGAGCAAAAACCTTCATCAATACATGGTGAATTGGTGACTATATGTCACTTCGGAAATCTCTGAAATAGAGCTATTGCTTGAGCACTGCTACTATCATTGCCTACGCTCTTTGTTATATGCATACAGCTATTTTAAAGCCTATGGTTCACAGGGATATCAAGTCATGTGGTATACTACTTGACGTGTCAGTTTGTACCAAATTGGTGAACCTGGGTGACTCGGTATCCATCAGTCCAGGGAGGAAAGCCTGAAGATGGCCACATCACGCTACTCCATGGTGTATTGATCCAGATTACTGTAAAATAAGTAAGGTAACTCACAAGTGATGTTTATAGCTTTTAAGTTTTGATGTTTGAATTGTTAATGGAACAACCTTTACTTCTGCGTGAACAAAATTAGGAATCATCCGCGTACTAATTTATTTTGCTAGCATTCAGAAGTGGAGATGATTATTCTTTGTCAGGAAACTCATTTTAAAATAGGCAGATAACTTCGATAGAAATCACTAGACCAGTATATTCGGCTGTTTTTATTCGCCTGCAGGTCCTGCAAACTCTCATTGTCCAACTGACTGATTTCACTTCTTAATTGTCAAGGGCAAAAAATTCAGTATGCGATTCGAGGAACCTGATCAAAGACAATCTCTGTGGACTGTCCTGGACAGTGAGCTCCGAGAGTCATTGAGGCTGGCGGGAGCTGAAGCTTGTTATCCACCTGCCTGATGTTAAGGGTATGTAAGCTATACATATTTTCTGATGTTTACTCGTTTCTTCTATGGCAGTCTGCAATTCTTATAATTACATTTATGAATTAGATGGTTATCTTCAACCCGCGACAATATTTTTTTTACTGTGCATCATCGTGAAATTACCTCTCCCTGATTTTACCTATGGGTAAGAATGTGCATAACTAATCTCTGCAAACCTTCAATATTTTACTGTTGTGTTCGGTTTTTAGATCATTTCTATTTTCAATGGGGAAAAGACTCGCAATTCTTCTAGTTTTGACATATAATTGTATAAAGTAAAAAATGCTTTGGTAAAACCCTCTATTGCCTGGTGGGTTAGTTGAAATAGTAGTGTTCCAAACTTCCAATGCGTTTACGACACAATCTCTCTGCATAGTAAGGACTAAGGTTCTTTGAAATGAGGTAATGTTGCTGTTATATCCAACATACCTTAATTATCGGCTTATCTCTCCACATAAGGCCGCAAATGCCAGTAAGGCAATAAGGTAATGTTGTTGGTAATATTCATTCAAATGAGGAAATCTCAATAATAATTCCGTTCACTGGTTTTAGGTCTATGATCAAAGGTGGAAAAAACCCACAGAAGTATATGAGATACACTCCAGAAGATAAGAGAAGTCTTTGACAATCCCCTTTTGATCTGCTGATTGACGATTTCTCCTCCTGCCCATTGCGCAAGTAACTGAAGACAGTCTGAAGCAATTTCCAAGTGCGCACTAGAATCCTTTTTTATTGGCTGCCAAAACAAAAAAAAACTCCAGAAGATGATAGAGCACATTTTATCTAAGTTTTACTAGAGAAGAATTGGAGTTTACGAATCTTTGGCCATGTATATTGTAGAAGCCAATTGGCGTAAATTCCTTATCTCTATTTTCAATAATCTGGTTGTTATCTGAGCGTATGTCTTTCATGAAAGTAGAAGTTAATACTCTGTATTAGAGTAGTTTGGTAACAACAAGTCTCGAATAATGTCACATTCATAGAGTATGGTTACAAGTTTTGCAACTCACTTTCATGAATACATTTTTAGAGATTCCAGTGCATAATTATACACTTTCGAGTTAATAATGATGGAAACATGGGTATGTTATGCTACTTGTGTATATAAAAATGGTTTGAAGTTGAAGAAACGATTCATGATTACAAGAAACAATTGGCTAGATTAAACCGGCGGGTTGAATTTAAGCATGGGTATCTCGAACCCAATTCTACTGCCGATTGTATGGCTAATAATTGATCTAGAATTTACCCGGAAATTTTCAATCATCCCCCTCTTGGATGAAAAGAATGACTAATAAAAACATACGCATCTACATGTTAACATGTATATAAAGGTATAAAGTGTGTAGTTCAAACTTTTTACTATGACAACAAAAAAGTGTGAAATTTATACATAATAGGTAGAACAATATGAGAAATTGGTAAAAAATTGACAATCCGATTGAGATTTGACCGGAAAAATAAAAAAAGGGTTGATTTCACATTAGAGCAAAGTTAAGGGGGTTTCTTACTCTAATGTAAACTTAGAGGGGTTAAACTCACATCAAAGCAAACTTAAGGAGGTTGTTTACTATTTTCGCGAAAAACAAACTAATATTATATACATCAAAATAGAGTTTGTTGATTTCAACTCTATAAAGAACAAATTATTTAATGTACTTTTTTTTTCCAAGGTGTCTTAACTAATTGATAAATGAGCTTGTCTAAAGTGTCACATATCCGAAATGACCGATGACTTGACATTTGAAATTGACTCAAACTCTAAAATGACGATCCAACCAATTACACAGTATCTAGCGAAGCGCAAATGATTGACCCAAATTGGTTGGCCTATTTACCACCTAATAACCAGACTTGACAAAATTGACCTGACTCGAACCCGACCTGACACCTTAGCTTGACCGAACCTGAACTGACTCCATCCAGTACAACCCGACCCGAATGTTAATTGTTGCAAACTGCTAATTATTCATAAATAACTTGATAATAGTTGACTTGAAAATAATCCGAACTCAAAATTCCCCAATCCGACTTGAATTCTTGCAAACCCGAATCGAAATAATCCGACGACCAATCTGCCAGATACACTAATAAGCCCATATAAAAAAGTGGGCCAAATATAAAACATTTTTAGGTTAGGATACCACGGCGCCGTTTTTTTGGTTTGGACACCATATATGGATACAAATATACACCTAATCTTAAATCTAATTTTGCTATAAATTCAAGGAAATAAAAAAAAAAAAACCCTAGAAATTCAAGAGCCGTAAACTTCACCATCCTGTTTTTTCTCCTCAATTTCCGATTTCTGGAATTGAATTTCATCTCCTTTAATTTTTCTGGAATTTTTCCTATACAATACGCGTTCCATGGGCATCCTCGCTATGTGCTACCGCCTCTTAGGCCGTTTCGGTTTCGGGTTTTTTGCCAAGATCCGTAAACGTGGGTACCTCTTTGAGTATGTGTTAATTTTATTTACCACCAGTTTTAATGACCTTATTCATAATGATCAGCTTAACCACGCTGTTAAGTTGTTGGATGCTATTGTTTTTAACCTCTGCATACAATTAGTTGTCGATTCGGAGCCTGCCACACCACTTCAGCATAACTCCAGTGGAGATCACAACGGTTGCAATAGATAATAAAACCTGCAAAGCACTCCTTGGCCTGGAGATCACAACGGTTGCAATAGATAACAAAACCTGCAAAGCACTCCTTGGCCTTGAGTTAGAAGGCAACAAGCTGACTTTTGGACGGTTGCATGAATATGTGGAACATTGTTGCCAATCTGCCGACCACTATGATGATGTTGAGGTCGACAAAATTTGTCGAGCAGTAGCTTTGTTAGGAATAGAAACCATTGTTAAGCAAAGCAATGGGGGCACTACTGTTGATCTATCATGGCTCAATTTATTACAATGTGTTGATGACATTCCGAAGTACTCATGGGGAGGTGCGTGTTGGGTTAACATTCACAGAATTTTTCAGGGTAAAAATCAGCATAAAAATATGCTTAGAACCTCCAGTAACCGTTGAGGTTAGAAAAGGAATATTATGCACATGCCAATTATTTTGCGAAAATAAAACGGAATATTACGCATATATTTTGATTTGAGGGAATGAGTTAGTTTACCTATTTAATACTGAGTATATATGTTAGTTTACAAATATAACTTGTTGTAAATTGTACTCCCTCCCATTCACTATAATCGCCCCATTTGATATGGGCGCGGTACTTAAGGAAAATTATTAAAATAAGAGTAAAAAGAGTTGTGTGGGGTAGGTGATAGGAGAGAAGGGTGAATTATTATGAGTTAAATAAGGAATTGTGGGGCCAAAACCTTAAAGAAAATAATAAAATAGAAGTAAAAGAGTTTTGTGGGGGCTTAGTGGGAGGAGAGAGGGATGAATAAAATAAGAGTAAAACTTACAAAAAAAAGAAACAGGGCA
>JAGPOY010006902.1:0-10893 GCA_018983105.1 Silene uniflora | reverse complement strand
GGGAATAAAACCCTATCAATCCTAACAATCTAATTGCAATCAATCACGAAGTTATTCCGACTTCTCATATTTAAATTCATACCCGTGTCGGAAACTCGACACTCGGACAAGCTATAAGCAGTTGGACACAAGCACACAGCCTATCAAGCTAAATAAAATATTTATTAAAATTAATCAAGTTCCAGAACACACACCTTCAATGTGGGTACCGAATTGGAGTGTGAAGATCCAGCATTTCGCGGGTAAACGGATAAATTTCAGATTCACATTTACAGTAACTTCACCTGCCATTTTCTGGGTTTTCATATTTACGGTCAGTGTTTGGGGAATTGGGGAGGGGGGGATTTTTGGAGTATCAAATTAATTGGTTTCCTTTTTTCTTTTCTGGGCCCGGTTAAAAAATAGAACAAGAATCATACTTCCTCCTACTCATAATAAATGTCTCATTTGTCAATTTTGTTTACCCACACAAATGTCCCATTTGCCATATTTATTACTATTTTACCCTTTACTCTTTTCATTATTTACAACCCAACCCACAATTATTCATTACTTTTCATTATTTAACTCACATTTTTCTTACCTCAAACAATATTTTTCATTATTTAACTATATTCCTTAGTTCTCGTGCCCCTACCCAAATGGGACAGTTATTTTGAGTAGGAGGGAGTAGTTCGGCTTGGGTCCTGTCAGGAACATCTGAGAAAGTTGGCTCGAGTTGGGGGTGAGTAATTTTAGCTTCTATCTTGAAAATTGGGAATAAAGAAAAATTAAATTTAAGATATGTTTTTTTTTAAAAACCGTACAGATATTACCACTTTCTGACCTTGTAAATTCGAGGTATGGATTATGGCAAGTTTCTTCGGTAAAAATCCGTTGACTGGCCATAAATCTTACAATCCGTTTTACTTGTGACAATCTCTTCAAAGAGACCTCCAGCCCCCTCCCCACTTATCGTCCTACCCGCCCCTTTTATCTCACGTCTCTTCAAAGTGACATATTTGGGTCCGCCAGAATTTGTATAATTCTTGATTGCGAGTTCTCATAAAACATTTAATTTTGAAAGCCAAGGAGTGTATTATGTTGCAACAAATTCCACTAACCTTAGCCATGAATTTTCAAGCAAGCTGTATTTCCCACAATTTATAGGGTAAGGTTTTAGGTAATTAAGAATAACTACTAACATACTCGGTACATAAAAAATACTCCCTCCTATTCATTATAATAAGTGTCCCATTGTCCATTTTCGTCTATTCACGATAATGTCTCATTGTCTATTTTTGGTAATGTTTTATCATTATATATATAAAAGAATTATGTAAAAGAATTATGTTAAACAGCCTACGTGGCGCAATATCGTTCTAGAATTAGTGTACCGGAGCTCTCACGTTGCTCCTCAGAAAATCAGTTTATTTCGGCCAATAATTGTTAAGGAAATCAGCCATGTCATTGTCATATTTAATTTCCGGCTAATTAATAACGTCCAACAATAAACGTGCAGTATTTTATTTTGTAATTGTTTGATATTTCCTCGGTAAATCACCCTACTTGCATTACCCAAATACACGTTTTCAATACCAAAAAATATTTAATAAGAAGTTACCTCGGTAAACAACTACCAGATAACCAAATCCCTCGGTTTATACGTGCAGCCTTAATAACCCAATTAGAAAACGTCCTAAAATCCTAATTAAAAATTACAAATAATACGGCTAACTATTTAATTACATATTATAAAATCGTCCAATTAAAAAACGTGCTAAAACCCTAATTATACAACTATCCATCAGACGGATCACAAATTAATTACAATTTATCAAAAACGTCTTCCTAAATCAGTCTTACCTTCTCAACGTTGCTCGAAATTCTCAACAGCCATTAGCCTCTTTTTCTCCTCCTCGAAAATTAACCATCAATTCCACCTTCTTCTTTCTCTTAAATCCTCTTCACTTTCTCTACATTCTTCCTCTACCTTCATTCCTCTAAAGCAGTAACACAAAAAAACAGAGTATTATTATTATTATCAACAACTACTTTGTAATCACGAAAATGGCCATGGCAAATGTTCTTACTATTAGTCGATCAACTAAAATATAGAGTCCGGCTTACTCAAATGAATGTTCGGGTTATTCATAAGTGGTCTAGGCCTGAGTTTAGCAACAACAAAATCAACAAGGATAATAAGAATAAACTCGATGTCATTGAACTATCATTTGTCGATTCAGAGGTATGTCTCACATTCCCCTTCTAATTAATCCGTTTTATCATTAAAAAAATCTGCATGTATTGATTTTAATCTACCAAGGCCTGAATTTACCTGACCTGTTTAAAAAAATTAAGTTTGACAAACTCAACAAAAGTTCAGTTTACCATCACGATTTAAAAGCTGAATTCAGTCTGCCAGATTCAGTTTGGCAGATTTACCTGACCTATTGATTTATTTAACCAACTGACATGTTTAAAAAATTTCAGTTTGACAAACTCAACAAAAATTTAAAAGCTGAATCTTTTTTGTCCTCATTTTAACATTATGTTTGACCTATTGATTTTTTGTCCTCATTATGTTAAAATGATTGATTTTGTTCACAGCATTTCAACCACACCCAAACAATCCAAGTCACACAACAATTCGGAATCTTAGGACCAAGGACAAACTATTGGCAGCCTCTATAACCAATTTTTGGAATGGTAAACGATTCACTATCTCTTTTTTAAAAATTTCAACTAATAACGAACTTATTTATTTTTTAAACTCAAACGTGTACCTCAATTTTGTATGATAGATTACGACATGGGGAAAGGTGTAAACGACTACCTACTTGCACAAACCTCAAGGAAACAACGGAAACAAAAATTGGCCTTAAAGAGATCGAATGGAAATTTGGAAGTTTTTCCGGGCCTTAGCTATATCTTAACCCAAGAACAACAGGCAGCCAAATTAGAAAGGCAGAAGAGGAAACTTATCTTGCGTCAAAGAAGGATTGCTAAAAAATCTTCAAGATCAACTCCCACAACTCCAATCAGCACCATCACCTTTGGTAAAATGCATCAAATCCTGTTTTTTTTTTCAAATGAAGCAAAAAATAAACCATTAAATCATGAATTCATTTTTTAATTGAAAAAACACCATTTATATAATTAACAACTGATTTGTGGAGGTCTACAGCTAATAATCGGCAGCACACTTCGGGGATTCAGAACTTTATGTCCGATAACAATTCAGTACAACGGTATATTGAAAGACAAACTATGATCCGAGATATAGCAAGGAATCTATCATCAGCATATGAAACTTATGAAGCAAATAATCGTATAACAATTGGAGATGATATCCTTCGAGGTCATATTACTTTTATATTTCAAATACAAAAATTTTTTTGTATTGTTTTTGGTTTTATAATGACATTTACCCTTAATTACAGAACTCGAAGGATACGATGATATCGGGGACCCTATTTACACTTGCACAAAATGTGGAGCTCAGATGTGGTACGGTGAAAGAGATTGTAAAGTGCCCTCTTTTAATATGTGTTGCAAAGATGGAATAGTAGAACTCCCGTTCATCAAAAAACCCCCAAAGTTGTTATGTGATCTTTTGATGAGAAAACATCCCAAAAGTAAACATTTCATTGAGAACATTCGTCAGTACAACAATATGTTTACATTTACATCTATGGGTGGCAAAATAGATCATTCAGTGAACAAAGGTAGGGGTCCTTACACTTTCAGAATCGGTGGGGAAAATACTCATTTAATTGGAAGCTTACTACTTAATGATAACGCACCACCCAAATTTTGTCAACTTTATATTTACGACACGGAGGAGGAGTTGAAACATAGGATAATAAAAAACAAACTAATCCATCATGTTCAAATGAAAACTGCATCGACTACTTATGATCAAATCCTCAACACTGTTCTATCTAGAAATTTAGGAAATCCACTACTTAAATTTCTGCATAAAATTGGGAAATTTGACTGAAAAATCGGATTATTTTCTGCATAAATTTCTCATTGATTCAATTTTTTTATACAGGGCTAATAAAACAAGTTAGTTAGAAGTGATTGCCCATATTTTGCATAATTCGAAATTCCCAATAATTCTAAAAAAGTTAAAATAATCAAAAACAAACTATTCATCATGTTCAAATGAAAACTTCATCGACTACTTATGATCAAATCCTCAACACCGTCCTATCTAGAATTTTATGAAATCCACTACTTAAATTTCTGCATAAAATTGAGAAATTTGACTAATAAATCGGAGCTTATTTCTGCATAAATTTCTCATTGATTCAATTTTTTTATACAAGGCTAATAAAATTTGACATTGATTCATATTTTTTATCAAACAAATTTATTACAAAAAAAATTGACTGCATAAATTGATGCATAAAAATGGGATTATAAAATTACATTAATAAATTGAAAATTTTTAGATTAAATGTAAGTAAACCAACCTTTTTCTGAACCGATCAATCTTTTTATGAGTTCCGGAAATGATGAACTGCTTCCTTCCATGATTAGATCACCTTATACTTCACATGCAACACCATGCCCCACAACAATAAATACAAAAATTACATTTTTCGTATAGAAATAAATAATTTATATAAAATATAGAAAATTATAGATCAGAATTTGTAGATCGGAAAATTAAAAATACAAACTTGAAGATCAGAAACAACCAACCTTTAGCTATAATACTGTTCCTTCAATAATTCATGTTTAACAAGGATGATCGTCTTCATATCAGCAATCAAAAGACCCGAGTTTTAATCTGGAACAAGGTTGCATTTGAACTTCAACCGATTATTAAGAACTTTGTAATTATTAATGATTTGGGCAAGAAAATGGTAGAAAAAATTGAATTTGGGCGAAATGAAAAATTGGGCGAAATGAAAAATTGGGGAAAAGCAATCAATCTGAAAATGGTGAATTTGATCTGCAAACTTTTGATCGAAAAAGGCTATATTATGTTTGTAACATGTACGATCTGCAAACTTTTGATCGAAAAATGGTTAATCTGATCTGCAAACTATTGATCTAAAAATGCCTAGGTAGAAGGATCTGGAATGATGAATTCTTAGTATGAAATTGACGGATTAACCTAAGAAATGGATGAAAATGAGAAGAAATGTTTGGGTTTTTGTAAAATGATTGAAAATGTAAGAAATTGGTCTGAGTATTAGATCGTTTGATAAGTGCAAGTATTAGGTGAATTATAATCAGTTCTAATTTTTTCCTTTTTTTTTTATAAAATAATTACTAATTATGAATTGATTTGTTATAATCGTTTTTGACACGGTTTTCATCTTCAGCCAAATATATAACGTAATTTCTTTAATTATTTATTTCTTTTTATGTATTTTACATATCTTAAAGTAGTAAATTTTAAAATTTATAATTTCCTTTTTAAACTAGGTCTTCATAGTTTCATAGTTATCCGGACTTATACTTATTACTCCTATTAGCACTATCATATTATATCGTAATCTATATAATCAACAAATTTTTTCAAACTTCCTTCTATATTTTTTAACCTATAAAGTTTTATATTATATTTTTTCTTTTTTGATTTTAAAAAAGAATATAGGTTCAATAAATAAAATTTCATTTTATATATTATGTACAATCTATCGTCCTATATTTTTAGAAAAAAAGTGCACAACCCCGTGATTTTTCACGGGTGTTACACTAATACTTATTTTAATCACTTCAACCTACAACAATACCCTACCTCACCCTAAAACAATACTTATTTTAATCACTTCACTCACAATAATACCCCCACATTACCTTCCCTCTCTCCTATTATTTCACTCCACTACAATACTTTACATTATTTAACTCATTTCCTTAATTCTCGTGTCATCCTCACAATGGGACACTTAGAGCACCCACATTGAAGAGGATGGAACATACTCTTAGATGAGAGATAGTGTTAAGAGGATGTACTCTTCAATGTGGGTACATACTCTTAGCATACTCTTTGAAGAGGAAGAGGAAGTCTTCCTCTAAAAATGGAGGATGTCTTTGTCTTGGCTCTTGTGCCAAATAAGAGACAAAAACTATAGTGGATGGTGAAAGAGGAGAGTAAGATGACATCCTCTTTGATGTGGGCAAAATGAAAAGAAGAGGAATGAGATGGTGGAAAGTGGGGTAGATGAAAGAGGGTATGATGTGTCAAAAATATAAAATGAAAGAGAAAAAATAAGAGGATCAAACCCTCCTCTTCAATGTACATGCTCTTATAATGAATGAGAGGGGGTATTAAAAGAGGAGAAGAAGGGTTAACTCAAGTGATAAGGGCTCTCTTACCCTAACCACGGAGTTTGGGGGTTCAATTCTCAACCGCGAGATAGTGCGCTCAAGTCTAGAGACTCCAAACGAGCATTCAATCGGAGCCTTACTGGGCTATCTTAGTTAAACTCAGCGGCTGATTTGCATGCACATATTGCAAAATTACGCCTCTAGTAGTATGAGTACATTTTTGTTAAATAGTTTCGTAAAGAATGCTATATATAACGAAAAAAAATCAGTTTTAAGACTAGAACTAGTTTTGGAGCCCGTGGAAATCACGGGAGCGTTAATAATTTATTGTTTTAATTGACTTCAAGATTATGGAAAATATAAATTGGTTTCTTAATAAACAAATATTTAAGCGTTTGTTTAATTTCTCTTTATTGATTGATTGGATGAATTAGAGTTTAGACCTCCAATTATGGATGAGATTTTAGAGCCTCGATAAAGCAACTGTATTTTCACGTGATTGAATGAATTGGTTTCTTAACAAACAAATTTATTTTGGAGCCCGTGAAAATCACGGGATCGTTAATAATTTATTTTGTTAAGTGTTTAATATGTGAATAACTTATATCGAGTTGTCCCTCTCTCTAAAGCATTTGTTTAATTTTAATTTTAATTAAAGAACCACTCACAAACAATTTTAAAATGGGTAAAATAAATTAACACGAGTGAGGGAGCCCTATTTTAAATAAAAGTTAATACACTCCAAATTTTTGATTCGGGATGATAGGTAAACCAAAATGTGAATAACTTGGTTCTTTTGAAGCGCGGACACAATCCATTAGATTGAACTTTCAGGTACTTGTGGCCTTATGGACAATCTAGACGCCATATAAGTCTTGGAACATGAATGTGCTCAATTGTCGTCCCCGGCTTTCAAAGGATTTAAAAATACGAGTACAAGTTGCTACCAATTAAAAAAAAACATTAAAAGAAGTTATCCTTCCTATATAAACAAATCGCATTGAAATTTCTTTTTCATATGCAGTTAAAAAGCCTCCTAATTCAAAATATATAGTGTGATTACTCTTCATTCATTATCCTTTAATTTATTTCTCCACAATATAACCTTCTTATTACTTCACTTATAATAAGTACACATACGGATATAATTTTTAAATATATACTCCCGTCAAAATCCTAAAACTCGTACAACATGGATAATTATGCTAGTCTCATAAAAACATTTCGTATCTCATTTGGGTATGCAAAATGATCACGCGAAATTCAAAGCACATTCAAGTTTAGATCGCATTAACATACACATACCTCCTACAATAACATCATTAATTAAGTTATCAATTTAATTAATTCGCAACTCCAATAAAGACTATTGAATATAAACACATGAACAAAAAGAAAAGAAAAAAAGGAGACACAAAAATTACAATAAAACTCTAAATTACAGAGAGAGCTAAGAAAAAAAATTGACTTTTGTAAGCACTGGTAATGTTGATTTGGAGTTTCGGACAACCATGATTTGTATCAATAAGACAATATGAATTGGTATTTGGATGATATTTTATAGAAAGAAAATCAATGACTCTCAATTTTCTCGTTTGAGTTGCTAATGATTTTTCAATTGTCTCTTTAATTAATTGTTCTTTAATTGCCTCTTTAATTAATGGTTCGTTAATTGTCTATTTATTATTTGACCATTGTTTTGACCGGCTTAAAGATTATGGAATATGAATGATTTTCTTCACCAACAAACATTGCAACTTGCCTCTTTATTGCTTGAATGGAGATTTTGTTTTTTGTTGTTTTGATGCATATTAAAGTACTTGGCCCTATGTTTATCTTGCAAAGAAACAATTGTGAGCTTTTATATGAGCAACTTTAACAATTATTCCGAATAATTCCAAGAAAATATGGTACAAATATTTAAAATATCACATTTTGTATTCTAATAATTAATATACTCCGTAGTATATATAAGATTAGACTTGTGACGAAAAGTAAGAGATTAAAGTAAGGATTAAAACTTAATAGGTGAACTCTAATAATAATTATTAGTAGTATAAGATAAACAAAAATAATTACACATTTCTCGGAATCACGCAATAAATAGAGATTTATGTCTATACAATTTCAAACATATATTCTTCATATTCGATTATCCATCCTAAAGTATAATCAAAATAATATTATTATACTTCATATGAAATATTACCATTTCCTAATTCATGAGAAAACAAAATATAAACAAATTATTTAAAAAAATATTCATCCAAGAAATATTGTGAGTTATAGAATAATATATTTGATGGAAAGCAAAAAATGATTTAAAGACTTCAAAACATTGGAATTGGAACAACGAATTGGAGAATAAGAATCGGTTTCTAACTAACTACTAATCATACATTATGCATATCTTTATCACACTATGATAAGATCAAATTGACATATGTGCATCGTAATTTAACACTTTGATTAAGCATTTTGGTTAAGCAAATTGATTTCTAACCTGTTTGACAAAATAAAAATAGAACATAAGTAGTGTTACAAGGAAGACTAACGAGTTGAAAAGAGTGAAAGACAATAATATAACATCTCAACAACTTATTAAAGATTTTTGTTACTCTTCGATATTTCAAATACACCATTGTAGAAAAAAAAATCGACAAAAATGAAAGAGTCATTCAAACCAAGAAAAAAAATATGTAAAGAAGATCCATAGCCATTATTTTCAATCTCGTGCATTGTTTTTTATATGTGAGTATGTCATCCTCCTGTAATATTTTGACTAATTATGATGAAAACCCATGTTTTTATTTTTGTTTCTTCTCAATTTGTGAAGCATGGTTTTTAGATTAATAGCTATCTATTTTAGTTTGAAAACTGTATATTCTAAATAAAAATTTAATGACCCTGAAATGATGATTGTGTGAAGAAGTTCTGCAAGTGGTGTAGTCGATGTTGGGTCAGACTGTTGGAGTTGAGATCGTCGTTCGTAGGCGGTGGCTTATGGACTTATGGTGGGTCTGATAAACTGACTTGGGGGCGTAGTTCAAGGTAATGCAGTTAGAGGATGAAAGAGGTGGTATGCTGTAGTATAGCGTACACAAAAACTTGTGAGAGACCGCCTCTCAATAAATTATTGAGAGACGGCCCATTTAGATGATTTGGATCTCAAATTTACCATATTATGATATGGTAAGTTGTAGTAAATTAATTAATTTATTTAATTACTAAATATTCTATTCATGGCAATTTCCTAATATTGCTCCTCCAGAATATCTACTCCCTAAAATAATCTGTACTGTATTATTATTCAAAATCTTTTGCAACCTTCCAACGACGTTCATCATTTCTTCTTCTCCGACGACACTATTCATCACGTTTACAATGGAAATCGATCAAAGTTTTTTTTTTTTTTTGAATAATTTTAATCTTTTCTGTTTTATTTTGTATTTCTAACAATTACGTTTATTTTAAATCATCCGTTTAAATGTCATCGCAGTAAATGATATCAACCAAGAAACGGTGATGACTATGGAAGTACATGACGATTCGTTAGAAATACAAGGTATTATTATCTATTATTGGTTAATTTCCTTCGTTTTGATATTTTGTTTACAAACTAATTTGCTCTCATTGCTATTCGAAGCATTGGCGATGATGAACGTTACTGAAGATGATCAATCAATACCGTCTGAGGAAGATGATTTCAAGATATCAGATGATGATGGTAAATAATTAGTCCGATATACTTGCATCAATTCCGTACCTCTTTTTTTATTTTACGTTCTTAATTCAAAAAGGTCAGATAGTGAAATCGAATATTTACGTCGAATTACGTACATCAATTCCGTACCTATTTTCTAATATTACATACATATAAGAGAGATTTATAATCTAGGTTGTTTTCATTATCGTACCATATTTAAAGTCTTTCGTACCTATACAGTTGTCAATTTCGTACCATCTCTAAATTCTTTTGTACCTATAGATTTAAACGCAGTCATTATTGTCGTACCAATAATTAATCGTTTTGTACAGTTTACTCATTAATGACCGCTAACCTTTTTTTTTTTTTTTTTGCTTGATTTAGGATTGATTGCGGATGGAATAGACGTAAGTGGCTCATTAGTCGGGGCTAAAGCTTTAAAGTGGGAAGGCCTACACAAATTATATGTCCAACATTCAAAATGCATTGGATTTGGCTCAAAGAAATAAAAAACTATTCAACCACAATCCAAAAAGGTACTAAGTACCCTTGGTAACAAATGGTGTACACTTAACAAAACCGAAAACATATTATCAAAATTAAGGTACAAATCTATACTAAGATACAAATACAAAACGTTGAAAACAAGTACAAATATAGTCATACGTTATACCAAACAACGTTTTTACGGTACTAAATTAATGAGCGTACTAAACTAATGAGAGTACAATAAGACAACATAACTGTACAAAGTACAAAATTCATGAAATTGAATACAAACATTGTAAATCGATACAAACGACAAAGTTAAAGGTACTATTGCACAAACATACCATAAACATCATATGAGGTACCAATACTAATTTTATGAAAATTGGTACAAATTCTACAGACGGGAACAGAAAGCTATCAAA
>JAGPOY010006901.1:0-10027 GCA_018983105.1 Silene uniflora | reverse complement strand
ATTACCCATTTACCCTAGTGAGGTAACTACTCACTAATCATGGTGAAATTGCAAGTAATAGGTAAAGAGTAACTAGCATATGAAAGCATGATGAATGATTAAGTAAATTAACAAGTAAATGAAAGGATTAGAGATTGTACCAACTTTAAGGAAATATGATCAATAATGAAATAAGAAGAAACCCTTTGATAAATGAAGAGATGTCAATTCTCCAATTACAACCCAAGTATTCTTCAATCTAATCTATGATTGTTGTTGAAAGATTAAGCTAATATTAAGGAATGATTAAGTTTTGATTACAATATGATTGAACTAATTACCCTAATTTGCCCCTAATTCTCCCCTAATTACTCTATATTGGGCTTAATGATGAAATGGGGTATTTATACTAAGTGTAGAATTAGGTTAAGTTGAGGTGGAGTGTCGCACAAGGACATGGCGAAGTGATTAGAGGTAGCTCGGGTCGCACTGCGGTCGTCCCGACTTGTTCTTCCTTGAGGTCGCTCGACCCTAGCTCAGGTCACTCGACCTCGGGCTTCGGTCGCTCGACCCTCTGCCTGGTCGCTCGACCTCCTGTTGCTCTTGCCCAAGCTGATTCGAAATCAGCACGGCTTGACTCCTAGGCCGTGGGGGCTCCTCGACTTAGCTTATTTTCTTCACTTAGGCCTTTGGTTATGCCTCCCCTACATGCTTGGTCCTTAGGTATCGTCCATTAAGCTTCGAAATGCTCTAGAATGCGCGTTGTTTGGCTCCTTTGCCTACAAGTGAGCATAAAACAAGAAGAAAGCAAATAGGAAGCAAAAGAGGAAGAAAGGACCTTAATGAATACATAAAAGCATGCAAAATGGGGTTCGTTAAGAGGTTAAAAGTGCAACTATTACGGTCACATCAACAACTGATGCTGCTGAGGAGGTTCCAGTCCAAAACACACCAGCACATGCTGATATTTCAAGTAGTTCTGTTAAACAATCTGTTCCAGTCACAAATAATAACAACAATCAATCAGAAGCTCATGTTAGAAAGTCCACAAGATCTAGACAGCTAAGTACTTGGTTGAGTGATTATCATTGCACACACAAGTTACCAGCTCAACAAGCAAAATCAGCCAATTCTGCACAATCAGCTGCCCTACATACTCAAGTTCTTACACCGTTGCATGAGTTTGCACCAGATTATGTATCTTCACTAGCCAATGTCCTGAAAGAACATGAGCCTTATAGGTATGCAGAGGCTAAAGAGGATAACAGATGGGTTGAAGCTATGCAGACTGAGATAACAGCCTTGGAACAAAACCAGACTTTGGAATTGGTTAAGTTGCCTGAAGGAAAGAAACCCATTGGCTCCAAATGGGTATATAAAATAAAGTATAAACCAGATGGTTCAATTGAGAGGTTCAAAGCAAGGTTGGTTGCTAAAGGTTTCAATCAAATCAAAGATAAAGACTACAAACACACTTTTTCTCCTGTGGCTAAGTTAACTACAGTCAGAACATTACTGGCAGTTGCTGTTATAAAAGATTGGCCTCTATTTCAATTGGACATCAACAATGTATTTTTGCATGGTTTTCTTGATGAAGAGGTATACTTGAGGGTTCCTGAAGGATATGATGTGCCAAAAGATATGGTTTGCAAGCTGAAGAGATCACTCTATGGGCTCAAACAGGCATCAAGACAATTGAACAAAGAATTGACCAAGTTTCTGCATCAGTTTGGGTATACTCAATCCAAACAAGATTATTCATTGTTTACAAAATATGATGACGCCACTAATAATTTCACAGTATTATTAGTATATGTTGATGATATCTTACTCACTGGTACTTCAGTGCAAGAGATAGACAAAGTCAAACAAGCATTCGATGCTGCTTTTTCAATCAAAGACCTGGGTGCAATGAGGTATTTTTTAGGATTGGAAATTTCCAGAAATTCTATAGGGATTTTGATCAATCAAAGGAAATATATCCTGGATATAGTAAATGACTTGCAGATGGCAAATTGCAGTTCAGCTGCTGTAATACCCCTCATATTTTATAGTTATAGGACCCTTTGTGTGTGTTTAGTACAAGGTAAATTATGAAAGGTTAATGGGAAGCTTGCACAAATGTATCATTGTAGAAATGTGATCACTTGTTTTAGGGGTAATTTTAAACGGTCATATATAGAGTTGAAGAGCTTTGTTGAGGGTGATTCAAGTTGGAAAGGAAAGCTTATGGTATTAGCTTTCCAACGCATGGTCACAAGCTTGATTCCGATAAGTAATGAAGAAATGGCAGCTGGTTGAAAATCAGTGCGCAAATCTGAACTCGCTGAGTAATGCCACGCGTTAATTACTTTCCTAATTCCACTCTTTCCTAAATTGATTCAAATATTATTACATTAATCCTAAACCTAGCTAGCTCAACCGGTTAGAAACTGTTAGGAGCCCCCTTAGGCTTGGGATGAGTAGGGCGCCCCTCACACCAAACTTCTGGCCCTTTCAGTTTTGAACCGGTTACCTTGAGAGAAATGCAACTATGGGGTAGTAAGAATAGAAGTATTTTGTGTCTTAAGGGTCTATTGTTTGCCTTAAGATGAATATTTCTAACCTTGTTGCAGGATGCGGATTGAGGTAAGTATTATGTGATGGCATGTGACGGGCTTAAGGCCGAGTGTATATTGAATGTGTTGTGAAATTTCGCAATTGGGTGTTCATATGAATCCTTGGTGAATTGAATTATCACATGAGTTATTTTTTTTTATGAGAATGCAGTTGATCATACTATTGGTTGGATTCTAATCTGTATCATTGGGTTGTTTACATGTTTGGATACCGTATGATGTGTGAAATAGAGTAATCATGTCTAGAGATATACGAAATGTGTTGCCCCGAAACCATGCGTAGTTATTTATGTTTCGTACTAGTCTTTTGTTTAAGTAAGTTGGTTACGAGGACGTAACCCTTTTTTTAAGGGGGATAGGATGTAAGCTCTTGTGTTTTTGCGACAATTTGTGGCATTTTGGTGATAGTTTGAAAATAAAAGTGAGTTTTTCGTAGTAGCATAGTATATGGTAGAAGTAGAGGGTGTTGAGATTCATTTAGAGGAGAAAGTGAGTAGTGAAGAAGTGAGTAGCTAGGTGAATATCTTGTTGAGGAGAGGTTATAAGATGAGAGGAGTATCGTTGATGATTCTTTAAGGCAAGTAGAAAAAGATATATAGTTTGGGATTGTTGGTAAATATAGGAATTCAAGGAAGTGAGATTGAGGATTAATGCGATATAACAAGTGTTATTACCATGGGATTTAGTGATTTTGTAACAGGAATATGTGATAATTGAATGAAAGGTAATTGTACTTAGTAAGCTTAATTTGTTTTATATGGAATGTTAATGTTAATTGTTGTTTGTATTTAATTGTGGTAAGAGAGGATTAGAAATAGTTGAATATGAATAGGGTGTTGGATCGGAGGAAGAATAATTGAAGTATGTTTTGGGGAAGAGCTATTATGGAATTGTTGAGAATTAGTGAACGAGCAAGGAGGAAATAGTCGAGCTTGAGGAAGTATAGTAAGAATAATAATTTGGGTCGATAGGTGAAAAGTGCGATGAATTCAGGTATTCTGTTGTATCATTTGGATGGACGTGTGAATTGGGTAGAGAGTATTTATGAAAATTATATTTGAGTGTGTGAGTGAGAGTAGTGGATAAAATCATGTAATCTGCTATTGTTGGGACGGATAGGAAACTTCGGGGCGAAGTTTGTTTTTAGGAGGGCAGAATGTGATACTCCTAAAGTTGAGTGTGTGTGTGTTTAATACAGTTGGTTATCTTTAGTTGATGGTGATGGAATTTCTGTTGGTATGGATGGTGTCTTTTGAGTAAATTGGGTGAATTTCGGGACGAAGTTTGTTCTAAGGAAGGTAGAATGTAATACTACTGAAATTAAAGATGAATGTATAGTTGAGTAATATGTGTAAGGACTGTCGTAATGTGATCTAGTAATGATAACATTTTGATTGGTGTGCAAGTTTAAGTTGAATAGGTTCTGAGTTATAGAGAGTATGCGCGAACTTCGGGACGAAGTTTATTTTAAGGAGGGAAGATTGTAATACCTCTCATATTTTATGGTTATAGGACCCTTTGTGTGTGTTTAGTACAAGCTAAACTATGAAAGGTTAATGGGAAGCTTGCACAAATGTATCATTGTAGAAATGTGATCACTTGTTTTAGGGGTAATTTTAAACGGTCATTTATAGATTTTAAGAGCTTTGTTGAGAGTGATTCAAGTTGGAGAGGAAAGCTTATGGTCTTAGCTTTCCAACGCATGGTCACAAACTTTATTCCGATAAGTAATGAAGAAATGGCAGTTGTTTGAAAATCAGTGCGCAAAGTTGAACTCGCTGAGTAATGCCACGCGTTAATTACTTTCCTAATTCCACTCTTTCCTAAATTGATTCAAATATTATTATATTAATCCTAAACCTAGCTAGCTCAACCCTATCCCTATATATATATATACTTCCATCACCTATCACCTTATATTCTATTGCCCACGATTACAAAACACAAAACTTAGAGAGGGAAAGAGAAGAAGATTATAAATATAAGAAGCATTTTCATCTTTTATCTAGCGTAAGTTTCTAATCCCGTTTTAATCAATTGTTTACATATGTAAGTTTGACCCTTGACCACCGTGGACCCTTGACCACCATTAACCCCCGCTGTTGACCGGCGTTGACCAGGCGTTGACCACCTTGACCAAAGGTTTGACCGTGCAGTTTGAGGGTGATTTGGGGAGATTTTGGGGTAGATTCTTGACTTAATCATTATTGTATTGATAGATTAGTAATTCTATGCATATTATTTATATTTAGGTGAAGGTTTTGTTGAGGAATTCTATTAGTTGCATGCTTGGATTGCTTTAATTGGAGTATTTGTAGAAAAAGGTAGGATAACTACTCAACTCCCTTAATGAGAAATTGGATGGATTGTTAATGTGGAATTATTTATTGTTGATTCGTTGGATTAATTATCGGTTGTGATTAATTATTATTGGATACCTCAGCTCGTGTCTGAGATGAATGTGTTGTTATTGAATACCTCAGCTCGTGACTGGGATGAATGAGTTTATTGTCATTTGATGTTCATGCATATCACAGCACTTGCATTGGTTTCCCCAAGCTGGTTCTGCAGGACTTGTCTATGGGATGAATGAATACCTCAACCTTGTGTTGGGATGATGAATACCTCAACTTCGGTTGGGATGACGAATACCCCGGGCCAGGGATTGGCGGGATGAACGGGTGTTTCGGGTGAATGAGCTCATCATGCATTGCATATCATATCATAACATTGTTATTGTTATATTGTTCTTATTGTTGTTTAGTTATTCCTACTCAACCGCGAGGTTGACAGTGTATTCGTGAACACCTGTGATGAACCATAAATGGGGAGCAGACTTGCAGGTGCTTGAGTTAGATGGACTTGAGAGCTTATTGGGATGCGTGAGGATTCAGCCAAGACTACCTAGAATTCTAAATCACTTAGTTTCATTATGATTATTATTCAGTTCATATCTTCCGCTGCGTTGTATTTATTTATTTAATCAATTAATTTGTGAGGTTGTAATTTGACATTAGTTATAATGATTTTAATAAAGTACTTTGGTTTGTTTACTTTTGTTATTCACTACCTCGGGAAACCGAGATGGTAACAGTCTTATTTATTTGGGAATGTCTTGCTAAAGGCTCCTAAATAAATGGGGGTGTTACAAATTTCCCATGCAAAGAGGATTAAAACTGTCAACTGACAGTGGAGAACTGCTGTCTGATCCTGAACAATACAGGAGACTGGTTGGCAGGCTGCTTTATCCGAATCTCTCAAGACCTGATTTATCATATGTTGTTCAACATTTGAGCCAGATTGTCAGTGAGCCAAGATTACCTCACTTGCAGGCAGCTCTACATGTTGTTAAGTATTTGAAAGGGACAGTGAATGTAGGATTACTGTATAAATCTAAGTCCAACACCACTGTCACTGCATTCAGTGATTCAAACTGGGGGCATTGCCAATATACTAGCAGGTCCCTGAGTGGGTATTGTATCTACATTGGGGATTCACTAATATCTTGGAAAACAAAGAAGCAACCCACCATCAGTAAAAGTTCAGCCGAGTCAGAGTACAGAAGTCTGTCATTTACTACATCTGAATTGGTATGGCTTGACAGGCTGTTGATTGAGCTGAGAGTTATCATACCTAAGCCAATCCCCTTATACTGTGATAATAAATCAGCACTACACATATCAGAAAACCCTGTGTTCCATGAGAGGACAAAGCATCTTAGTATAGATTGTCATTATGTTAGAGAGAAGCAGGATGAAGGTTTCTTGAAGACAGATTATCTCAGGACAGGGCTACAGATTGCTGATATAATGACTAAACCTCTAGGAGCAGACCAACATCACTATTTTACTCGCAAGCTAGGGTTAGTCATCAACAACACCTAGCTTGAGGGGGGTATGTTAGACATATCAAATATGGAAAGTTAGTTAGGAAAACTAATTATGGAAAGTTTGTTAGAGATATAATTTTAGGAAAGTTAGTTAGGTTGTTCTTGTATAAATACCCAACTCTTGTAATACAAAGATCATAACTTCAATATATACTATTCAATATTCTTCATCAAAATCTCTCTTACATATTATCTTCTATGATTATCATAACTATGTGTAGTTACTATGATTTAACAGAGCGCCATGAAGACAGCATGTCCATCGGCATGTACGGCGGAGGAGGCAAACGTGCGAGCATGAGCAGTAGACCTTAAGCTTCCATTACCATCCAACAAGCACCATCCCATGCCAGAACTTCTATCATCTCTCCAAGCAGCATTACACTTTAGGGTACAAATATTCCCACACACAGGCCCCCCAATAATCCAAAAAGGAAAGGAGTTTCTAATCCTTTTTGCTAGGACCAAATCTGGAGAGATGTCCAATAAGTGCGCTTGGATAGGGCTCGCACCATTGCTACAAACACTTTCATTCATCCCATTCATATCCTGAATGTCACCAAGAATAGCACTAAGAATACTCATAGGCCAAGGGCGATGGTTCTTGAAGATCATCTCATTCCTGCAACACCAAATTCTCCATAGAGTAGCAAGAAGAGGGAAAATGAGGGAGTTAGGGTCTGGACAATTTAAAAAATAGGAAACCCAGTTTATGACCCAAACCCTAACATCAATATCCACCTCATCTGTAATTCTAAGGCCCTGTTCTTTTGGACTTCAAGTTGCTGAACTGAACTGAACTGAACTTATAGGAACTTAACTGAACTTATAGGAACTGAACTGAACTGAACTTATAGGAGCTGAACTTAACTTAACTTATAAGAGCTGAACTAAACTGAACCTATAGAAGCTGAACTGAACTTATAGAAGTCGAACTGAACTTACAAAAATTTTGCGCTTTATATAAGTTAACTTTTTATACAATTTCTACAATACATTACAATAAAAAAATAAATTGCATATTACTTTTTTTTTTCTAACCATCTATTCCATATTATCATCCTCCTCGTCTCTTTCATTTTCATTTTCACTCACCATCATCGAATCCATTGTCTCGCCAAATGACTTTTACTATGTTATTTCGTACCTTGTACGTAACTTCTTTACGCTTTGTTTCAAACATGACTCAATATGTTAAGATTAATGAGGTTGAGGTGAAATAAGGGTACAAATATTAATGAGATATGTGGACTTGTGAATAAGTAATGAGTAGTCAATTTAGTATAAACAATTATAAGAGACATTTTTTTTAAGAGTAATGTGTATTGGATAATTTTAATATTGGATTTTTTTTTTGCATTGATTTAAACGAAAAGCATATTTTTTTTCAATTTGTCAATATTAAAAACAAGTATGAATTTATAGTTAATATAAGTTATATGAACTTGTCTAAACTGAGTTTATAGTAGCTGAACTGAACTTAACTTATAAAAGTTAAACTGAACTTAATTTATAGGAACTGAACCGAACTGAACTTATAGGAACTGAACTAAACTTAAAGGAAGTGACTTGAAGTCCAAAAGAACAGAGCCTAAGTCCTAGAGGACAGCCAAACCAAAGAGCCTTTGCAAAACTGCAGTCTCTGAAAAGGTGTGCAATAGATTCCACACAAGGGAGTGAGCCTTCACATAGAGAGCAGGAAGAGCGCCATTTCATATTACGTTTGGAAAACTCGGAGCCAACAGGAAGGGCATTTGTCATAAATTTCCAAAGAAACACCCTTAGTTTCTTAGAAATAGGCAATTTCCAAAGCTTTGATTTGCAAAAAGCAACAACGATTTCAGACATTCTAGAGCGATCAGCTGAGGTAGAACCATTAGACAGGGTCATAGCAGCAACATAATATCCAGACTTGACAGTGAAATCGCCATATTTAGAAAATTTCCAGTAGAAGGAGTCATTCGAAGGATGACACGGGATATAAGTTGCGAGGATTTTTTTTCTTAACTTCCTCGCCATGATCGAATCCTAGAGAGGAGAAATCCCATCTCCTTTGGCAATCATATAGATCACCAACCAGGAGATTAGTATCATTAGAGGCATTAAAAGTATCCCCACAAAGTTCATGAAGACTATTACCCTTTATCCATCTACTCGTCCAAACATTAAGGCGAGAAGAAGAGCCAATCGTCCAAGCAATATTGTTGATGATCTATATCATCGATACCCATTGGGGCTAGGTATGTAGGGATACCAGAAATTGAGACTCCAGAAAATCCCAGACGCATATACGGATACACGAGGTGTATAAGTTTTTCCATACACAACCAATTACATTGCGACACGTGGCAAACTAGAGTTAATCCACATTAGTTAGTTTAAGGCTAGGTTAATAATTTAACATTTGTAGTTAAATTGATACATTAGATTTATTATTAAGTTAAACCTCAAAAAAGTGATTGATGAGATTCTAACTCATGACCTCTTGGTTTGGATGCCTTTACTAATACTACTGTGACACATACATCTTATTGAAATTTTTGTATATCTTTTGATATATATTGTAACAACCTCATAAACCAGGGGGCCTTTACCAAGGACTGCCCTAGCCTATGGGAGTATTACCATCCCGACATAACCGGGGTAGTGAATATATCAAAAGAAATAATGCAAGTCCCTTTATTAAATGATAAACTTTAACTGTCTTACATATGTCTCATAAAACAATAACAACTGAAATAATAAAGTCCAACTACTAAAATGCTAATAAACTATGTCGACTAGGCTAAGCTAAGCTTGTAGTGACTCTTTCCATCCCAGAAGCACATCATCATCCATAAGCTCATTACCTGCTAAACCAACTGCTCACCATCCCCGAATGGATCACAGCAGGTCATAAGACAAACAACCGGGGTCAGTTCAACTGAAGATAAAAGTAAGACAGTCAAGATACATGAACACAAGCAGAAGCAATGCAACAATACAATGAGTTGTGATCTCCTTATCCTCCCTCGCCTCTACCAGAACCGACTACACATCGCAACATGTAGCCCTGCCAGGTACCCATCGCAACAGGTACCCTAATCCACCAGTGGCCAGACCTCAGCCCTTCCACTAAACCTAGCCATTAATGTGCACACCTCTCCTGGCTTGAGAGATCAGGAGACGGACCCTAGGCGTGATCACCTTCTCACGGTGACAACTCATCGCTCATAATCAACAACTCAATGATAATATCAACATCCAATCACATATGCACATTACAAGAAATTCTTACGCAAACCACAGTAAAACCGAGTAGGATAACCTACCTTATTCGCAATCCTTCACAAATAATAATAAAATCCTAACCGCAGAAATCCTCTTCTACGAACTCGTCACCTAAACATGCATAAACATAATCAAGATCGATTCTAAACTTAATCTAACTATATGAATTAGGGTTACTAGCGATATGAATGAACTAGAGAAGATTAGATCTTTACTTACCGCAGATCTGGATCCGAATCCTTGAGAATTGGAGCAATAGTATTCAAAGGGA
>JAGPOY010006900.1:0-10028 GCA_018983105.1 Silene uniflora | reverse complement strand
CTATACCAACCACCACTCCAATGCCCCCATATGGAGGAGCAGGAGTAATAGGGGGAGGAGGAGGAGGAGGAGGAGATGGAGGCGGTGGAGTAGGAGGAGGGGGGTCTTGGTGTGTCGCAAACCCAGGTGCTTCAGAAAAGGCTTTACAAGTAGGCTTGGATTATGCTTGTGGATATGGGGGAGCTGATTGTTCTCAAATACAAACAGGAGCAAGCTGTTTTAACCCAGACACTATTCGCGACCATGCATCATATGCTTACAACGACTATTATCAGAAGAACCCAGCTCCTACTAGCTGTGATTTTGGAGGAACTGCCCAACTTGTCAATTCTGATCCAAGTAAGCACCAATTTTATCAATAATCTCCGATAACTGCCACGTTTTATCCTATCCAAGTAAGCAACAATTATAGCAATAATCTGAACCCTCACATAGGATCATGGGTATTAAATCACAATTTGAGATTTGATCTTGAAATTGGTCATCACAACCAGATCTAGGCTATCGCATAAAAATGTGGCTGATACCGCTTCAAGAAACCTTCAAAACCATTATGACTCTATCATGCAGTATCATGGCCCAGATTGATGCATGATGAATTATTGATGATATCAAAATTTTCAGTATGTTAATCACCATTTTGTCGAGTATAACAACCAAGAAACAATCAGATTCTTACTTTATATCACAGAAGTATAGCATTTAACATCCAATTTCTTTGACTGGCAGGCTCTGGAAGCTGTCACATTCCATCAAAAGGATCGGCAAGGTAAGTATCTTACCCTAGTTTTTCAGCTTTCAGATCTCCAAAAAAAAGCAGACATAACTCGTGTTTCTGTGACAGCCCAACACCTACAACCCCAACACCAATGATGCAAACACCACCAGCCATGTTGAGCCCCCCAAGCCCGTCAAGTACACTTTTGCCAGGAATCCCTCCTGGAGGAGGATCGGGATTTGGTCCGGAACCAACAGCAAGCCCTAATATTGCAACCACCACCCATCAACAATTCTTGCTTTTCTTAAGTTCAACAAGTATATTAATATACATTCTTCTAGCAAATCCTGTATAAAAATATGAAGAATAGGAGGCATCCACCTTTTTCCAGACAGAAGTAAAATATCAACTTCAGTTGATGTAGTTGTTTGTAGACATCACAGAACTCCGCAGAGAATATTCCAGCTTCCAGAACCTCGACATATTTAGAAGATTCATTCATCACTCTTATAAATCATAGCTTTTGCTAGGCTGGGAATCTGAGATATTGCCATTTATGGAATATAGTAGTACATCAGATAGATCTTTTAACCCTTTGTATTTGTAGAAATCGCTATATTATATTATGTGTCAACCGTAAACAAATAAGTAGGAACATCATATATTCATACGGATTTAGAACATGTAAAGCAGAGCAGCAGAATATGTAAAACAGAGCCCCAGAAGTTGTGGTAGCATATTACTTAAATTGCAGCCTAATAAATGAGGAAAATGATAAACTGAAGGTAAAACCCAGAAAATAAGAGGATAAGAAGAAAAAAATCGAACAATCATATATCAGGGCCATATTTGAACCTAGAAAATTAATTCTTCAGCATCCATGTTTAAAGAATAAAGAACTTGAGAAGAGTTACCGCAATTAACAAAGAATTCAGCCATCCTTTCACTTCTGTGGATGAATTTCATCAAATTAGCTTCCAAATGGTTTCTGGTCTGCTTCTTGGAATTACTCCAGAGTCCATAAACTTTCTTTTACAACATTTTTTAATGCTGAATAAATATCATTCTCGCCAAAGCCACAATAAAGATTGCAAGCAGACAAAAGACTTTGGGCAACGACCTAATGACCCTTTGATTGCAAGCAGACAGCATTGTACAAACATGAAAACCAGCAAAGATGCAAGCGCATAAAAACAAAGGGGGAAATAACCTTTATTCCAAAGAAGATAGTAAATAGAGCCAGCCATAAGAAAACTCCATCAGTCTAACTATACAAATATAAGAGCAACAATGACCACTACAGACCTGCAGACAAGTCAAATGATGACTTGAAGGTGGTGTACTCCTGTAGTCCTGTCCATGTCCTGGGAGCCGGTCTCTGTTTTCGAACAGAGGACCTAATGTCCATGAAACTCAATCTTGCTGGCGTCATTTTTCGCCCGTTTCACCATCCATGGACAAAGAATTACAAGTACATAAATGCAATAATGCAAGGACAATAAAATCCACAGAACCATAGTTTCAACAAAATAACTTGGCGCCTCTCAAAGATGAACAAAACAACCAAGGAAAAAATGAAACGTAAAATTTTATAAAGAATGAGGGCAATTTTCGGAAAAGAAATACACCAAAATGGTCTCTATAGAACATCAGATACATGTGAAGAAACAAACTCCAGTACTTCATACATTATGGTTCGCAGAGTCTAACAATTTAGTATCCTCCCCGACCTTATCGCTTTCTGATAACTGAATATGTGATTTAGTACTCATTTTATTCCACTCATTTTCTACACGGAAGAAAACCCATTGAAAACGGCGAAAAATTTCCAGTGCCGCAATCGTGAAAACCGTTAGGTAATTATGTCGAAGATGAGCAGAAAGCTTGTACGTCCATGTGCATCGCAGTATCAGGTTGCTCCCAAGCACCCAGCAATAGACCTAGAAATTGCAGAGTAAATTTATCAACTTGCAACATTGTGATGTTCTACATCCCAAAGCCCCTTTATTCATAATTCAAAAAGTACTAGCATCACCAAAGACTGAGTGAGAAGGCAAAACAAAAAGTGAATTATTACCCATATCCGCCCGTGCAATAGGTATGAGCAAATATTAGGCTTCCCAAACTTGAATATCCGGGTGAAACAGCTGCATAATACATGCATATGAATAGTAAACTTCAATATCTAGTAATACGTATATCATAAAAATCTGAAGGTCTGCGAATATCATGAAGTGCAATAAGGGAACAGGGAAATTGTTTCATCAGGTATGACTACAGCTTTCAAATATTAAAATTACATATTCATAGCATGAAAAACTGCTAACAGAAAGATGTAGCTTCAAATGAAGAAACAATTCAACTAGTTATTGACATGTTACCTCATGTCCCAATCTCGTGTGACATCCCAGTAAAAGGAGTACAAGGAGTTCAAAACACTTGAGAGCAACCATAGTGGTCGGTATATGTTTGTCCACTTGTCCGGATACACATGATATTTGAGTGCTGAAAGAAAGATAACGGGCACTGCTGTAGAATATTTTAGAGCTGCAATGAACAAATTGAAAACAAGGTTACATTTTGTGCTTGTATGTTTAAACATCTATGAAACAATACATAATAAAAGACACGATACTTAATAACACTCTAAAAGACAAAAGCGGAACATAATACTAAAGAGACAGTCATGTCGAGTAGGCTAGGCTGGTAAGCAGCAATTTCATCTAAGGAAACAAAAAATAGGGTAACTCACTCATGAAAAAAGAAAAAGGATCAACACTTCAACAACCCTTCAAATTAAAACAACTTTTCTAGCTTGCTACAGCAAGGCAGGACCATTTTTTGTTGACAGTGGCCCAACTATAAGATTAATAGATACATCGAAACCGGTCAAGGCATTACTGCCAATTATTATCTCTAAGCCAGGCCAGGAAACCAATCAAGATTAGTGAACAATTACAAGATATCAGGAGCTTCATTTAGGTGACTCCGGAATTCATTACACCTCTTTGCTGTAAAAAGTACATACATTCATTCATACATATCTCTAACAGCATATACAATCAGTGGCTGAAACTAAATCAGAGAGACTCATGAAAAGCAGTGCACAGACAGGTTATCTTTCTTACCATTCAGAAGGCTCGACTTCTCTCCAGTGTCCTTATATTGCCGAAGGCATTGGAAAAGCCGGAAAAAATATGGTAGAACAAGAACCACAGGAATTGCTACTGAGTGGCTTCCACATACAGAATCAGCTTCAAACCATGCGATAGTGGCAACCTATGCAGACAAGTAAAACCCAAAAGTTACTTTGTGTTTTTTGAGGGGAAGAAATCTTGCACCCGTAAGCAAAATGATGATAGAAGGTAAGAGTATTGGCAGTTTCTGGTACACTCAAAATGAATAGAAGTTTGTGTAGTTTGTCCCATGCCGAATTGTCATATTTGACGATTCACAATCAAAATTGAATTACATTCTGGCCTCTAAAAAGGCACACTGTGACACAATGCATGAAATTGGAGAAATTGGATACAAAGAGCATAGTACTAAGCCTTTCAAGGTAAATGAATATTGGCATGTGAAAAAAACAGGTTCAACCTAAAAGACTACTTGTATTGTTACGTAATTGTATAAGGTTCCCAAGCTATAGTTACAGATAATATTGCTTGATTAATAAAACGCAAGAGGTGACTGTTTGACACCCATATGAACTGGACCAAATTTAGGCTTTTGACCATCAGAGAAAAATCTCACCAACACATTCAAGGTTTAAATTACAACCTTAAACTTTACATGTCTAAAAGAGTGTACCTATGTGTTTCTATCCAATGAATTAATCATTAGGAGGATGGTTCGAACGTACATGAGACAAATGCAATGAAATATGAGCCCTTTAACACAGGTCAGGCTTTTTGAAAGATGTTCACACGAGGAAGGTATAATTAAAATGTGATAAGTGGATAATTGTAAGACAAAATCAAGGTGCATTCTTCCATATTGAGTGAAAAAACGATTTTGCTCATTGATCAATAAATTAAAACTTGGAAAAGGCTAATGAGCAATAAAATGTGTTCTAATCGCTGTCAATATGAGAAAACTACAGTCTCAGAAGTTTGGGACACTTGTACAGGTAAAGAGAGAATAACAGAACAACAAAAATTGTAATTTAACCCCAAACAAATGTCTGAAAGATTACCAACTCCATAACACAGGAGACATGTGGCAATAAAGCCACACAAGAGCATTATAGTTCTTTTCTCTAAACCAAAACGAGCTTTTTCTACTTTCTAGCCTTATGCATTTGTGATAGTTTCAAGATTCTGAAAATTTGGTGGAACAAGAGTCGGAGAGAGAAGTCAACCTGTCGATGAACCATGCGGCAGACTGAACGCTCCAAGTCCGACAATACCTGCACAAGATTAATTGTTACCATAACTCAAAAGTGAAAGATAACTGATATAGGTGATTACACTGAAGTATGTATCACAATGCATCACCACAAGGTTAAGTCGATAAGGCCGTAAGACTTATACTCTTATTTGGCATTTAGAGTCTAAAAGGTATTTACAAGAACCGCACTAGATTATAAAGCTCACAAATTTTACATGGTACAACTACAAGCAGATGACAATTTTATTTGAATTTCTCTTTAAAAACTACATGTCAAGTTTCCCCAGAGCCCGGGATAGGCAAACTGACAACATTCAATCAAATAACATATCTGATATAACAAAAAGTCAAAAGAGAAAGCCACAGAGAAAAACATTACTCGTATTTTACAAAAAAAAGATCAAAATCCACATGGTCAAATGAAAACGGGAATTCAAAGAGCCATCCAAGAAAAAAGATAAGAATACCTTAGACATGGATGTCAAAATATCAGCCAGAAAGAAGTCAGAAAAAGATATAGCCTGCATAATGACGATGTGGATCATTCACGGGAAATAGAGAAATTAATTATGTCATGTCGAACAAAGTTAAGAAAAATATAAGCCTTATTGAACTAGCAGACAAAACATCAGCAACTACTTTGAGTGAAAGCTTTCCCTCAGTATCAACCAGATGGAGGAGGATGGCAAATTGGCAATGATGGAAAAGGATAGTTTGGAAAGGGGTGTCATGATTTACGATAGTTAACTTTCAAAGCGTGGGATTGGACAAGTGATGCAGGACTCAGATAGCTTTTCAAAAAACCATTGAGATTGTGACACCAATGCACTATCACCAACAGCATCCAGGTGCGATAAAAGCTCCCACCTACGATGGAATGAGGGGGTCGGATTTGGATTTACTCGGCCTAATACAAGCATTTACCCTTGCGTCAAAAACTAAGAGAAGTCGTTTCCAGTTTAATCTTGGCTGAGTCTACTCCTGAATAAAGGCCAATTTTCAACAGCACCACATCTCCAGTGACCCATAATTAATGAAAATCGTGTCGGGAATAGTCTTGATTGGCTCTTCCTTTGCCATATAAGAAAGCAGTCTAAAATGTCATTTTGCTTCATTCTATTGTATCTCAACGCCAAAAAAAACCTAGTGAAGCAGTGAGCCAAAGAAGTTGGTGCCATCAAAACCACTAAATTTATTTGTCCACCAAAAAGACTATTAATTAGCCATCTTTAGCACACGCATACCAGCATACTTGGCAAAAAAAAAAAAAGCAGACTATTTGCATGATCATTAAGCAAAAGCTAACTTGCCTGTAGGGGAAAAACTATCCTCCAAAGAGTTCTTAGCAAGTAGTACCGCGATGACAAGTAGAAAATATCAAAAGGGAATATCAAGAGCATGATAGCAGCTACATAGAGAAGAACCTGCAAAACAACAACAAAATTGGCTTTCATTGTTGATCTGACAAAAATAGTATTATAATGCCAGCACTCTACCGTCTAATATAGCAACACATAACCTATGTTGCTCAGACTCGATTAAAAGTCTCCGACACGGGTGTGTGTCTAAGTGTCGGACTCGGCCATTTTTATGAAAAATATGCATATTTTGGCTCAGAATGAGGCGTACAAGTGTCATATCCTTGTCCGAGTGTCGAGTGTCAGACACGGTTATGTGGAGAAATCGAAAGTCGGAGTAACATAGCACACAACTATCACTGAACACGCTATGCATCAAGTAGAGACACTGCTGACAGTTAGATTCAGACACGATGAGAAGAAGGATCTTGATGTGAGGCGCACTGAAGCGACTAGGCACAAGGCAGGAGCCTCATCGACATGAGGCCCACTGCATTTTTCAAACAAATTTGTATCTCCAAAAACATCGTTTTTAAGAATTTGAAAAGGGCTAATATGTTAGGAAAAAAATAAACGAGCTGGAAGGAAAAAAAAAATATATAAATAGCATGGAAGTGCCTTAGTGCCTTATCTCAAGGCAAACTTAGGGCTCATAAGCCATTTTTTGCTATGGCCTCACCAACGCTTAGGCTTACAGGCACGCTTTTCTAAATAGACTGAAGCAATGACGAACGAGCACAAGTATAAGTGTTAAACACGATATCTTGCAAAGGTGATAACAAATTTATATTTTCTAGTTCTGGTACCCTCACGGAGTAAGTTGATAAAAACTGTCAAAGATGAAGGACTAAAGGACATCATTGGAAAAGTCGGGCACTATTTGTTTCACAATGAAGCAAATAAAGCTCAAAGTTAATGAATTGCTAGAACTAACACCAAGTATGGCTCCTGCCAAAGGCGGGGTCTTGGGTCTTTTAAACAAAACAGGCATAGACTTCCTTATTCTTAGCTAGCAGAGAAGCACACTCAGTAAGACAGCTTAACCATCATCACTACCAATATTCAGTGACAGGGAAGTATGCATATGGAGAGAAAAGTGACAAACAGAAGAGATAGGATTATAGGAATAAAAGGCCATCAATTAGAAAATAAATTTAGCCCCGCTTGTAATTCAAATATGAGTATGGAATTTAGAAAAGGTAAACAGAGTAAATTTGGAAATATCAACAAAAAGAGACATCTATTACACTGGTTGAGATGCAGCCAACGATACTTCTCCGTCTGAGTATAGATAAAGATAGGCTGTCATGCTAGTTGGAACTACAATGGTCATCCACGTGGCACACTGCAACAAAAACACTACCGTGAATTATTATTCGAATAAAAAAGCATGTCATTGGTTCATTGCCAAATAGACTAAAAGGCTCTTGTCTATGCTGAGGTAAGGTGAGAGATATAAGAGGCTGTAATAATGAAAATTTTGTCAACAGTTACATCCACAAAATAGACAGTAGTGTCGTGAACTATTGTGCTTTCTTCCATCATATTTAGAAGGTAAAGAATAGAGAATTTTAGCCCTACTAGACGTGAAAAACTGATTGGCATGTAAGGGACCCCAAGGATTTTACAAGGTCATAAGAAGCTAGATTCTAATGGAAATGACACTTGAAAGTCCATCAAAGTAGTGAAAAATAGAGGCAACGAGAAGCAAATTTCAATACCTTCCATATTTCACTGTGAGTTAGATGATTCTGATCCAGATCAAACATTTTAGTGTAATTGACGTTGGCCTGAGAAAAGACCCATAGATTTATCCCCCAAAGCCATACCATCAACGTCTGCAAAGACACTACATGTTATTACCTTGGACAAAAGTTTCGTATATAACAAAACCAAAAACATAATTTAATGCCACTAACCACAAGGAGAAGTGGATTGTAGTACAAAAATGCCTCATACAAGAAAAGATCTCTAAGATCTGCACTCATCCTCATTACAGAATCCCAACCAATCTGTTAGGCACAAGAACTGTTCCTGTAAGTCAATGCCTCACACAATTGCTGTATAATAATAATCATAAGCATGATGACGATCATGATGATGGGTATATACATATTGTGCATGTACAAAAGAAAAGAATGCCGAGGAACTGAGTCAACAAACCTTGCAGCAGCACAGGCCCCAGACAATGAACAACAGCACCTACACATCAATCACTCAATTGAGAACAGGGGACAGAATAAGCAGAAACATAGAAAGCAGACACTGAAGGGTAATCTTCAATGAACAAAGCTACACAACAATGAACCTCGCACAACAATGCATTTTCCTTGTATGTTATCGGGTTTTCTTATATGGATGAGCTTCCTATTATACTTGATGTACACCATGTGTTTGCGCTGTCTACTATCATTCTTTTCAAAGTCAAAAAATTTCATAGAGTACTGTCATTCATTTCAGAGTCTACGATAGTAGTAGCGGTACTTATACCCAAACATAGGTTAGCACACAATGTAAAATACGGGATGGAACTAGGGTATCAGTGTATCACACATCAATAAGAAATATTACGATAACCTTTACATTCAAGCATACAAAACCCTGCATAAAATGATAAAGGGAACAAGAGGTAAATGCTTCAGGTGAGGCACTAAGGCAAAAGATACGTCTAACATGATGTTAAAACATGCAACAATAAAAAGCAGCAATTATCATTGCAGGTAACTCAAACGGGAGGAAAAAACAAAACACAGAAAAGAAAAACATTTAAAAGCTTCAAAATGTTTAAATCACCTTAAATCTCCACAAGAAAGTTGGTGATGGCATCATCACTGCGCCAGCTAGCGGGGTTGTAACACCCTTCATTTCATTACCCCCAGGTGAACGGAGAAGAGCTTCTTCTGTACTGATGTCACCTATCATGCACATTGTACAAACAGTATTCACGGGGTTACAGGATGCATAATTCAGGGTTTCATTGGTCGATCCTCAAACAGAAATAACCATAATAGAACTGATATCGTATTTAAATCTATTTTGGGGCAATATATTGAATATACACAGCGTTCAACAAACTCCAACTCGCTGCCCAATCTGAATCAAAGACCAGACCATGCAACAAGAAGCCCAATAGACAGATGGCAGTGATTGTGAACGGAGTATACTGCCAAGATGCCATTTAATGTTCTCTATTTATCATCTCATATTATAAATAACAGTTCCTTAAGACGGTTCATGATAGCCATTCCAAATCATTTTGGACTAAGGTTTGCCACCATTGTTCTTGTTGTTTCACTTCAATCATTTGTATTAATTTACTCTTATCTCCTTCCAAATCAATGTGACTATCCTATTTCTTTTGAAATGAAAATAATATAAAAATCATTCCTACTTCTGTTCGAGCAGCCTGATTTTGGTGACCAAGCATGACAGTAATATATAGCAAACAATAGGGCAAGATATAGTGAACTCCAAGGAGGAGCCAACATGGTTTAAGTTCTCTAAAAGATAACTACTCCATCTAAGGATGTTTCCAAAAGAAATCATCCATATCAATCCAACTT
>JAGPOY010006899.1:0-10028 GCA_018983105.1 Silene uniflora | reverse complement strand
TTTAGCAAATTAGTCTTTAAAAAAAAAAAAAAAAAGTGGGGTCCACCAAAGTCTTAAGGAGAGTCTTGGATTTCCAAGACTCAACTTAAGACTTCCTCAAGACTCAAGTAGATTAGTGGTAAAATTGAGAGGGTCTTGTCTTGCCAAAGTCTTGTCTCAAGACCCTTGATAATCTTACCCTAATGTGAGTATGTGACCCAATTAAAACCCCAAATTGAAGCAACGAATATTGGGCAACGATGAGCAACAACGGCGCATCCAGAAACTGATGCGAATCTCTGTTTTCTATCCTCATCTGCGGCGCACAATCCTCCAACCACCACTACGACTCTTCTCTACTATGTCGTCCCCACAACACAACCTCGACGACCTCCCCTGCTCTCCTTCCCCGGGTCCCACCACTACCACCACCACCACGGAGGAAACTCAAGAAAAAAACCCTAGCCCGGCTCCATACCCGAACGGGTACTTGCCCGGGGAAGCCCATATAGAACGGGCATGGGCCCATTGGACTAAGCTGGGCCGGCCCAAGACGGTGGTTGCTCCCATGGTGGATTGCTCTGAGCTTCCCTTCAGGATGCTTTGCCGCAAGTATGGCGCACAGGCTGCTTATACGCCTATGCTGCACGCTAGGTTGTTCTCCGAATGTGAAAAGTATCGATCCACGGAGTTCTCCACTTGCAAGGTCTCTCTTACTAGATTGTGTTATACTCTTTCCGTCTCGATCATTTGTTTACTTTTAGGGGTATTTTTAATCAAAGGTAAACAAATAATTGGGACGGAGGGAGTAATTGATTGTTTTTCCTTTGTAATTGGTAGTTGCTATCTGACTTAATTATACAAGGATTGTCCAATTGGAGCCAATGTAGTTCTCAAGTTGGCTTATTCGGAAACAACTTCTTTGTGTTGCTAACACCCCAACGCCCTTTACCCCACAATTTACGGGAGCCATTGAGGAAGCCTTAATTTTACCTTGTAATACTGCCTGAGCTTGTCTAGTGGTAATCTGCAATTATGATTTATGTGGAATAGGTTATGATGTCAAGCCATCTGTGTTACTCGAAATCGGGTAGAAATATTTATCATGTGGATGTCCAAATGTCGGACATGGTTATTTTATAAAAAAAGTATGCATGCTTTTTTCTCTTTTCTAATCTAATTGGCATACCCCTGTGCGAGTGTTGGCTGTCGGACATGGATGGGCGAAGGTAATATGAGAATTAAGAGTAATTGATGTGTCATAAAATGCGTGCAGGAGGACCGCCCATTGTTTGTCCAATTCTGTGCCAATGATCCGGATATCTTACTTGATGCTGCCAGTAGGGTGGAAACACTTTGTGACTATGTTGATATTAATCTCGGGTAAGCTTCATTGATTAGTTCTGCTTCTTACTGGTTTGAATACCACCGCGGTAAATAATATAATTTTAATTCCTGCTTTTGCACGGAACTTTTGGTTGACACTCAAATGACTGTATTACATTCAATATGCAGTTGTCCACAGCGTATTGCTCGACGGGGTAACTATGGAGCCTTTTTGATGGACAACCTCCCTCTTGTACGGTCCCTGGTGGAAAAACTAGCTCAAAATCTCCAGGTTCCTGTTTCCTGCAAAATCAGACTTTTCCCAAAGATGGAAGATACTATAAGCTATGCCAAAATGCTGGAGGAAGCTGGTTGCTCTCTTTTAGCTGTTCATGGCCGAACTAGGGATCAGAAGGACCAGAGGAAAATTAGGGCTGATTGGAGTTCAATCAAGCAGGTTCGAAGTGCCATTCGGATCCCAGTTCTTGCCAATGGAAATGTTAGACACATGGACGATGTCAACGACTGTTTAGAGGCAACTGGTTGTGAAGGTGTACTTTCTGCTGACGCCCTTCTTGAAAACCCATCCCTTTTTGCTGGTTTCCGAACTAATGAATGGGTTGATGACAGTGAGGCAAACTTTATAAAAGGAAAGTTAGACCAAGCAGAACTGCTCACCGAATACCTGAAATTTTGCGAGAAGTATCCTGTGCCCTGGAGGATGGTTTGTGCTCATGTTCACAAGATGCTAGGGGAGTGGTTTCGATTGCAACCCCAAGTGCGTGAGGAACTCAATGGGACTAAGCTAACATTCGAATTCCTTTACAAATTGATTGATCAGCTTCGACAGCTTGGTGTTAGTATTCCACTTCATTTGAAGGATAAATGTGGCTCTGTGAACATGGTGGCTGAAAACTATGGTGACCAGTGTAACATGTGAATGCGACCCTCTACCGGATTTCCATTAAGCTCATATTTAAGCAGATGCTGGCTATCTTTTGTGGTAAATCACTCGAAATTTATGATCTCCAATTAGTTACAAAGATCTTGCATTATTTATCAGATAGATTTGGAATTTTGGATACTTTCTATGATAGCTAAGAATGTAATGTGCGTGGCTTCTGTAGTTACATGTAACATTAGCTTAAAACAATTTTGTATCGGAAATATATACGCGAGATCATATTCAAATTGCTGTATTATCAAGTAGTTTTAACCTGCTGTCAAGTTTCAACAAGCTCGGAAATATATACGCAAAACAATTTCCTCTTTTCTTTCTCATTTAGTCATTTTGCCATGAATCCCCAGTGGTAATTTCTATCCCAATCCACTGTAGATTATAGTATCTACAATGAATCAATTTCCAATGTTTAGGTGTCTGCCAATTTTACGAGTTTGTTGGATTAAACTGATCCATATTCATTAGACCGAGATCTGCATGCGATGTGATTCCAAGGATTAATTTGCTATTATCGCGAATGAGACAAAACACATCTCGATTGCACTAGCAAGCAATCAAACACACAAAAGTATGAATAATGCTCAGACAGTCTGATAGGGGAGTTTGTACAAAGATACTCTTATTTCTGTATGCACACCCTTGAAATTCGTTTTATATCGAAAACTATTCTTCACTTTGGAGATGCTCTCCATAAACAGCTCGAGTCTGATGGGGGATTTTGTACAAAGATACTCTTATTTCTGTATGCACACCCTTGAAACTCGTTAATACCGAAAATTAGTCGTCACTTTAGAGACTAAATGCTCTCCATAAACAGCTCGCCCAAGTTTCTTAATCCCTCCGGTTTTCTGCACACAGATCTCCATGGGCTCAATTGCTGCATCAAAATTTGTCTGCACATTCAAGTATTCAACCGATGTTCTGTTAACTCTCACTCAAGTATGACTGTATGAGAGGGTAAATAACTATGATGAAAGAGCGCTAACCTCGTAGAAGTAAGCTACACAGATCCGGTATTTGGGGGAATTATTGATGACCCGATGTAGAGTTGACTCATACATTCCATTGGTCACAATCTGTAAAATAGGAACCTTAAAATAATTCAGAAAATGCGTGGCAACTGAGGAGGTAAGGTAAAAAATGGTATGGCAAACACCTTCAGCATATCGCCGATGTTGCAGACAAATGTGCCAGGGATTGGTGGAGCCCAAATCCACTCTCCTGAATGATTCCGAACCTTCAACAACATTTGAGCTCAATCAAAACCAAGATAGCTATCTAAACTAAAATTTGAGAGCCTCACATAATTGTAAACTGTCACTCTGATTGCAAATTGCGTATATGCTAGTGTCGGTTCCGGCTATTTTTGAGCTTTTCGACTGTAAGGGAGTGTTAGATGTCCGTACCGATGTATGAATGTCAGTGTTTGACATCGGTACTTGATGAAAAGTAAAGAGTCTGAGCAACATAGGTATCTGAGAGAATACAATGATATGCAGACATGTTGATTCACCTTGATAAGTCTATTTGGCTTGCAATCAGTCTCAAAACACGTCCTCATAAGTCATATTTGTCTTTCATTTGCAGTCCGTCATAGACTCAAATGAACATCATAGGAGACGTGTGCTAGTTAGAGAACAATGTTACTTCAGGGTCGCAAATGGGTAAGAAATACCAAAAAAATGAACAGTCAGTCAATCATCCATGAATTCACTGTTTCTAATCTTGGAAGGGAATAACATGAAGACGAGTACGTACGGAGTATGATTTAAAAGATTACTTGAAGAAGCTTTGCATGAAGCACTCAAGAGACAATGACATACCTGAAGAGCTGTTATATCGTCATCCTGATTGACTAGAGTCAAAAGACCTGTTAACCAAAATTAGGTTAAACACCTACCATAATATGACAAGCCAACAACTTCCATGATCTTAAAATCGAAACTTACCATAGTCGGTGTGTGCCCCACTGGATTCGCAGTACATGAACATTTATATAGACGAAAGAAACAGTGTCAAACAAATGGGAAAGTAACACAAGGAATGCCACTCACAACATTTAAATCATTATTCATTACCATCCAACGTCGTTTTCAGCTTTGCTGCAATCGTTTGCGTTTGAGACCACAGGATAGCCAATCAAACGCATAACCCAAAATGGGTCACCGGCTATCTTTCCTTCCAACTCATATCTTGAGCCACCCAAGGCTAGAGCGATTCCTCGCATTATCTTCCTAGACAGTTCTGTAGATAAGTTTAACAGATTATTCAACGTAAAAATGAGTGAAGGCGTGAAGCAAAAACATTCTACATCAATCCCGAATTTTTTGTTACTATTTGACTTTGGCGGTCAAGCAATATCGAGTTTGACAGATATTTTCTGTGAAATGATAATATGCAAATAGTTGATTCAATAAATCAATAGCGACGAGTTATTGCGTTTTGTCCCAACAAAAAATTGTTTGACCATGAAAGTTATTGGGAGAATTTGTTTGGATCTACAGATGGAGGGATGCTTGCCTGTGCAATAGGCAGTATATTGCGCCATCACTGATTTATAGTTCTCAGGATTAGCTGGCCTGCACGAAGAAGAAAAATATATTGTCACCTCATTCTGAGAAGCTACAATACTAACTTTTTCTTTTGTCCACCTACAAGCCATAGATATAGATTCAACTGAACTCTCAAATAGAGAAATTCGGATTTCCCAGCGGCAAGTTGGCTGCACTACATGCACATGAAACTATGAAAGGGGTGAGTACACTACTAACACATGGAACATGCTGCAAGCAAGGTGGGATTAATACTAGGTAACAGATGGATCTTGCAGCATGTGAGATAGGTTGTATACTTGTATGGGATTTACTTTTAATAGTAACTAAGCGAAATGTGAACATACCATAAGTTAGGTCCTTCCATAGTTTTTCCGAGATCTCCATATAAACCATGTTTCAATTCTTTGTAACACTGGATGCAAAAACAAATCCAGAATCAAACAAGCAATCCACACAAATAGGTATGGAGTATTATAGTTTGCGATCACATATAGACTTTGAATGGACATCAAAGTGTGTTTGAAAGACTAAAAGATTTGCCAAGACATTCCCAAACACAGCAGATGATTTGCATTAATGTTTCCACATGATCGTTTTAGTCATAAGAAAACACAACCGCAAACTGACAAAGTTCAACTAATGGAGAACAACTAACTACACAGAAAACTATGTCCTCCAAAAGGACCCATCACTGTACTGGCCGCTTCTTCCTCTTCAGTGTATGAAAGATGGCCTTAAATAGACAGATCACGAGTGACATTCCAATATATATAGATGCTGAGGCAGAGATATTTCAGTACGCGTTCAGAAGTATTATAAGATTTTCTCTCTTTAAATTCACATCTTTGTTGAGTTCTAGCACTAACTTTGTATCTTACACGTACATAGCTCCACTTGTACGTTCACTGATAAGTGTATGCAACAATTAAAATGTAAAAAATTGAAGAAGAATCACCCACATCAATGGCCTCATGCTTATCAGGAACACCCATGGTTATGTTATCCCCAACCTCTTGATATCCCCTGCAGTTAAAGGTTAAGTAACAGTTACTTAAATTGGCCCCTCAATTAAATGCGTAAGGGCAGCATGTCATGTCGAGGAGGTAGAAAACAACCTGTATCCAGTTTCTGCGGATAACTTTATCTTGACTTTTTCTTCGAGAGGCTGGTAAAAGAACTGACGTGTAATATCTCTGACTTCTTTTAGAAGGGTGTCCGGGATCCCATGACCTTTCTACTCGACAAAAAGAGTAACCAAATCAGCATTTGTAAGACAAGCAATAAGCAAATACATGAAACTATGGACAGTCTCTAATTCTAAATTTCTAATAATATTGTTGGATGTAACAAGTAAAGGCATCGTAGATTTGTACTCCGTAGTTCACATCGGCAAGAATCGTCCCTCCTACAGTCCTACAAAGCACATAACCTCATTTATAGGTGCCCATTTAAGGATAGCTTTTTGTAATTGCCTCAGTAAGAACACTTTCAAAGAGAATCTCTAAATACTGCAGAATAAAACCTATACTAGCCTTAGGGTGTGTTTGGATAGCAAATGCGGAGGGAAAGGGAGGGGAGGGGGAAGGAGAGAAGGGAAAGGGAGAGAAGAGAAGGGGATGGGGAATGGAGTGTGGGTGTTTGGATACAATTTCCCTCCAAATCTTGCCTATTGTGGAGAGATTTTGATTAGATTTGGAGGAGGGAAATTGGATCCCTCCAAATCTCTCCCCCGCCATTTCCCTCCACCCGCATTTGTTATCCAAACAAGGGATTTTAAATCTCCTACTCACCCTCCCTTTCTTTTCCCTCCAAATCACTCAACCCAAACACACCCTTAATGTATAGCTTATCGTCCCTGTAAGCGATCACAACCGATTCATTTTTTTTCTGCTGACATTGTCGTTTGACAATTTAGCTTAGAATTACATTCCTTTCTTAGCTATGAAATTGGCAAAATCGATACTCCTACCGTCTCAATCATTTATTTAGCTTTTTATATTTTTTGTGAAGGGTATTTCAATCGAAGGTAAACAAATAACCGGAACAAAGGGAATGATAAACATTTGGGTATAACACTGGAGAGTAAGATGGGTTAAACTCCTAGTTGCCTTTTGTCGCGTTCCTTTCCCTCCCCCGCCTAACAACCAACCAGAACTACTGTGAGGCTTCAAAGAGTAGATTAGCCGAGTAATGCCCGAGTTTTAGTAGAATTATAATTTTTAGTATACATGCAAGATTGAAAAGAAGACTGGCAGTATCTCCGTTTCAGCAATAATATTATACCTTAATAATAATAATTTGTTCATATCGTTTTTGTTATTCTACGAACAAAACCGAGTTATGTTTATCAATTAGCAGCTTTCACTAAATTTGAAAAGATCTGTGTCTGAATCTACATGAGATATTTACCAAACAGGATATCTGAAAAAGATACAAAGGCCAATGAAATTAACATAACCCTCGAAAACACCGACCAGCACATAGAAGGCATCGGCGAAATATGAATACGAGTTATGCAGGAAATCAAGTTCAAGAGCCTTGACAAAGGTTCCAGAGAGTTAAATAGGGAAATCTAAAAATATTATTCCCCCGTCCCAATCATTTGCTTTTGCTTACCTTGAAAAGGTAAACAAATAAGTGAGACGAACAGAATAAATATAGACGAAGGGAATTATGTTAAATCATGCAAACGGGCATGAGCCAGAATCCGCTTGATAAGCTCAAGGAGGTTCAACTCTAAAACCAATTGGCTATACATGGAGTAGCCCCTTAGCTTATAAAGTGGTAAACTCTCTCATGCGTGCTCTATCCAGGTGAAACCGTCATGTGGGAATTATTGGGTTTATTCACAAATTACGACAAAGTTAAGGCGCAGGCAAGGGTAATTGAAGAGTACCACGTAGAAGAATCCAGCAAGTCTGCAAGCTTCATCTAATTGTCTAACAACATCGAGCACACCAGAATCCTCACACATATCTTCATCATCCCATTTCTCCACCAGACAACTTATATCTGCATGTTATTCATTCATTATATTATCACAACCCTATAACAACTGGAATAAAAGTGAAGAAGAAGAAGTGGAAAATACCTATAATTGGAATACAAGTGAAGTCAGTAGCCATGAATGAAACACAGAGCTCGACTTTTGTGTTGTTTCTCCTTTGTTTTCTGGGTTTTTAAATAGTCACTGAACCACCCCACTAGGCCACTAGTAATAACATAGTTTCATCATTTTTTGAAGTCGTTCCAGCTAACTAACTCAAGTGGAAATTCCCATCTTTCACTTTTTCAACCTTATTTTAAAACCAACTTTTTTCACACTTTTGAGGAAATTCATAACAAGAGTAATAGATAATCTGGGATTTAACCAAAGTGGCTTGAGTGTAATAGAGCGCGGGAGTAACTCAAAGCGTTGCAAATTGGCAACGAATTGAGAGGTTTCGGGTTCGACAAGTGTTGCCGTTACTTGTCATTCTTGGGGTGTCTTACTTGTCACACGTGATTTGCAGGGTATTACATGTGCCCGGGGGATTAAACCCCTTGTCATAAAAAAAAAATTAAAAAATTGTTGGGATTTGGGAGGATTTAGATATACACGTACAAGAGCAATAGCAATAAAAGAACGTACGCAAATTCTTGTTTTAGACGAGCATATATGATCATTTTATGGTTAAAATTTCAGACAAGCATATATGATCGTTTTATGGTTAAATGTAACTACAATGGGACAATCACCGTTTCTGCTTTGCGTTTGGTAACTTGGTTTTCAATAGTTGTCACATTTAGCTGTAAAATGATTACAAATTTCATCTTATTTTTTGAGATCATTATGGCCCATATGAAGCAAGACCAACTAAAGAATACTCCCTCCTACCCATATCTAATGTCCCATTTGCCCAAATTCTTTACCCATCAAAATGTCCCATTTGCTTTTCCCCATGTGTTTTTTGGACTAAACTACCCCCAACTCACCCAACTATACATTACTTTTTATTATTCTATTCAATTTCATAACACCCTCTCTCCTATTATCTTACCCCTATACATTACTTTTATTATTCTATTCAATTCCATAAATTTTCCACTTTTTCCCAAATGGGACAATAGATACGGGTAGGAGGGAGTATAATATAAAGGACTACTTTTATATAAGAACATTTACACAATGCATAACAATGACCTTTATACAATTTTTTTGAAAGGAAAATAGAAAACATTTAATTGGCCACGCAATTCTCAGTTATATTTATCTGCTCCTAAATTTCATATCATACAAAGTGAGTTCTTTTTTAAGGACTCGAATCTTAAAATTAAGAATGAACTTTTTAATGTAATAAATGAACTTTTTAATCTAAGTTGTTGGTGACAACCCCTAAAATAAGACCGCTCCGGCTCTAAGGGGTTTATGCAAGAGTTATTCACAGCGTGACATGTGAAAACTGGAAAGACATGAAAAAAGAAGAAGTTTCAAAACTCCTTTGGAGGGAAACTTAGAGAGAGTTTTTCGAGGGAAATCGGGTTATTTAGAGGGAAGTTTATTGGAAATTGCAACTAGGTTAATTAACTTCTATTTTCTTATTTAAAATAATTTAGGGATATTCTATATGATATCTCTATGTTTTTTCATGTTATATGATGTACTATTCTTTTTTAGCTAAAAATCTTTGACTGTCTATAATTCTTTGACAGTTTGTTTTTTCAAACTAAAGATCTCGTAAAGACGATCAATTTGAAAAAAAAGGATAACTCGGATGGTACATTCTATCCTATGAACTACTCCGTATTTGACAAGTATAAGGAAAATAATGTTTCTAAGCAAGATTCGGGGAAGCAAGAACCACGATTTCATATGTATAAAAGATTAAGGCTTTGTTGCGTTCATCGTGCTATAAACAAAGATTTGCTCTTACATGCTAGAAAGGTTCATGATAAATGGGAAAGAAGCACAAAAGTTCTACATTTTCTATGTAACACTATGGATTTACGAGCATAGGTAGCTCGGTCGAGCTAGAAGTAGCTCGACCGAGCAGCTTGACACTTAGGCGATTTTACGAGTTGTCTAGTTTTAAAAGTTCCTGGAACATAGTTAGTCGGCCGAGTCACTTTGACTCGACCGAGCTCAGAGTAGCTCGGTCGAGCCAGGTGTAGCTCGACCGAGCCGACGGTCTGACGACTTAGAATTTCCGATTTTATTCAATAAGTAT
>JAGPOY010006898.1:0-10028 GCA_018983105.1 Silene uniflora | reverse complement strand
AATGTCAGCCTTTGACTTGGATAAATACTCCATCAACAACAATCAGCCACCATTATCATCTCCGTCTTTCATTTCGTGCTCGGAACCGTAACTAATTTCTCGCTATCTTAGACAACGGGTATGTGCAGCCCAGTAGAATTCGCATTTTGCTTGATTTTGATTTTTGGACGTCGTAGTTTCTCGCTGTCCCGGACAGCGAGATATGTTGAATTTCAGGAAAAAAAAAAAATCGCGGAATTAATGACGTGGACCCATTTTTGGTAAATGGTTTCAAACCCGTCCTCCTTTGTTAACTAGTTTGGGTTTGAACCCCCATTAATCAAATGACCCGAGGATAAATGGGAGAATGACCCGAGTTTTATAAAGGATGGATGTGCTTCAATGGTTTTTTCCTGGGATGGCGAAAGAAAGGTCGCTATTGACAAACGTATCCCAATGTCCTTAGACAGCACCCGATGTTGCACATTACGCAATTCTCCATTGCTCCACAGCTTTTTAAAAGAAAGGAATCGATTATATCAGCCATGAATGTAACATTCTTGAACATCCCAAGTTACATTTCTATATAGGGTTACTAACATTGGAATACAAGTCATCATCATGCTCGGTTTCAGATTGGGTCGATTCAATACAAGTTGTTTCAAGTTTTGGCTGCTTTAGGTCAATGGTTATAGTTATTAAGGATATTAATCCTACTTAGACCGCGTCTCAGTCTCCTAGACTGATTCAGACGGCTGTCAGCCGAGGTAGGAGACTGAGTAGGAGTAATATCCTTATTCCTAAATAATAGCAAATGCTAACAAGAATCTCGTATAACTTAGCAGGTAATATTCTGGCAAGGATATGAACTTACCACAGCAATGTCACCGAGATTGACTAAAAAAGTATCAGGCAAAGGATCAACAGCAGTAAATATGCCAGAGGGATCCATAACTTCAAGACCACCTAGATGTTCATCATCCTGAAGTATAGTCAGGAAACCGGGGTCTGTATGAATCTGGACGCCCAAAGTGCCGAAATTTTCACGAGTAAAGGTGTACTTGTTTATCCTTAACTGTAAGGGCCAATCTTCGAAACTGTAATCCGTCAAACCCATGCTTGCAGCCAGTTTTGAAGCAATCTCGGTTGTCAACTTGGAAATTGCTCGACTATACCTCTCTATTATCTGCCTGTATATTGTTAGCCACACAAGGAAATACATTTCACCATCAAATTTAGTAAATTGTTAGAAAAGCAACCTGACTAAACAATAGTCCAGTTCATTAAGAATAAGAAATTCATGAACTTTTGAAAATTCCCATATTACAGTTAATATTCCATAAGCAACAACTGTAGTCTGTATCAATGCAAGTAAGGTCCTATTCTCTTGGAATTAATTTCGTTCACGTCCTTTCAGGTTTAGTTTAATTTCGTTACGTTCCGTGGAGTACCATGAGTCTACGATCCAGTTCAGTTATGTTAAGTCTAAAAGGACCGATCCGAGCCTAAGAGTAAAATCATTCTTAACCCCAAATCTCTAGTCCCAGGACTTGTGAATTGTGATGTATGAGTAATTAGCAGTTTAGCACAAATAAAACAGTAAACCCCCCAATGACCAATATTTAATTATGCTCATAGTGTACTAATAATGCTTTGTATGGGCATAATTAAATACTGTTTAGGTTATTTTTTGTAAAGGTAAATAATAATACGGAGTAGTAACATTCACTCCGTCTTGGTCAATTATTATTTACGTTTACAATAAACAAAAGTAAACAAATGACGGGACCTATGAAAAGAGAGAACCTTATATGAAGGGAGACTTGAAGGTCAGAGCAAAAGGAAGAAACAGGAAGAGGAGAAGCAACATCAAAAATTCCGAAAGCTTCTAAAAGTGGATGGTGTTCATTAGGAGCAAAGTACCCACTTCCTGCAACAACCTCTTTGTTCCTCTGCTTAATCCCCAACGGTCGATCAAACAATTCTTTAATCGCAGATTTCATCTCCTCCATCAATTTTGCGTCAACACCATGATTGATCAATCTGAAGCAACCCCATTTCCTGCATACTTCCCTTAAGTTCTGGGGTTCTTGTAAATCTATTACTGGTATTTGGGTTTCCATTTTTGCAAGTTTTGGTGAGTGGTAGCTTATTGATCTAAGTCAATGATCTTTCCTGTTTTATGGGTCTTAAAAATTATACCATGCACCCATGTGTATCATGCATGGTACTCTCAACCACCTTATTTTATTTATATTACCTCCGTCCCGGCCCATGATCAGCTCTACCTGACACTAAGGTCAGGAAACAGCACATGAACTACCGAAGTACAACTAGTAGTAATATACTTAATTACTTATTTAACAGCTATCATGTGCCGACAATATTGTACTCCCTCCGTCCTGATCATTTGTTTACATACCCATTTTTGGACGTTATATTCATTTGTTTACCTTTCTATATTAGGAATGCTTCTAAAGGTAGCTCTGCTGCATTCATAAAAAATTAGAAATACAAAGAAGAACAGTAATGACTAGAGATTTTGACTTTTTCAATCAAGTACTAATCAAATAATGGTGATCACTGACATCACCTTCACTTTTCAACTATTAGCATCAGATCTTATGACAACATTAATCTTGCATACATACTAAATGACAAATTAACAGCAGTTTAAAACGGATCGGATAAGTAAAATACTACTAGCTCAATCGTACACGGTCTAGGGCTTCACCAGCATGTAGCTTCTCAGCAGCTCGAATTCCCCTTAACTGCTCATATGTGAAAGGAGCATAAATGGGAGAATGACCGGGTTTTATAAAGGATGGATGTGCTTCGATGGTTTGTTCCAGTGATGGGGAAAGAAATGTCGCTATTGACAAACGTATCCCGACGTCCTTGCATTGCACCCGATGCTGCACATTACGCAATTCTCCGTTGCTCCAGGGCTTTTTAAAAGAAGGGAACGATTATATCAGCCATGAAAGCAACATTCTTGAACTTCTGAAGTAACAATTCTAAGCAGAGCTACTAAATTTGGCATAATAGTCGTCACTCTCGGTTTCAGATTGGGTCAATTGAGTACAAGTTGGTTCAAGTTCTGGTTATTTTAGGCCATTAGAAGGACTAATGTAAGTATGTAAACTCGGCTGGGGGTAGCAAATCCTAACAAAATTCTTGTAACCAACACAAATCCTACAATTTAGCAGGTAAAATTCTACAAGAATATGAACTTACCACAGCAATGTCACCGAGATTGACTAAAAAAGTATCAGGCAAGGGATCAACAGCAGTAAATATGCCAGAGGGATCCATGACTTCAAGACCACCTAGATTTTCATCATCGTGAAGAATAGTCAGGAAACCGGAGTCTGTATGAATCTGGACACCCGAGGAGCCAAGAGTTTCCTGAGTAAAGGTGTACTTGTTTATCCTGAACTGTAAGGGCCAATCTTCGAAACTGTAATCCGTCAAACCCATGCTTGTAGCCAGTTTTGAAGCAATCTTGTTTGCCAACTTTGATATTGCTTGGCCATACCTTTCTATTATCTCCCTGCATATTGTTAGCCACGCAAAGAAATGCATTTCACCATCAAATTCCGTTGATTGTTAAAAACGCAACTTAGAACAGCATAGATTTTATGTTCTTAGCATTCCTTCTATGAGATTCAGAAGCAGCAAGTCAAGTACAATTTGAAGCAGAATATAAATTATTTCCTTGTAGATATTTGGCCTGTCTTGTATGCTAACATTATCAATCATGTTATCTAAGAGTTGAAATCCATAAACAATGTCAAAATTCAGTAAAATTTACCACACACTTAACTTTCGCCTTCACTGTACACGAAGTTTCAGAAACTCTACACCAGCGATTAGGGTGTTTCGAATTAGTCAAGATCCATTTCCTTTCACTGGGAATATCATGATGGATGTGGTCTAAGACTTTTCCTTAATAGAAGTTGACCTATTCCTCTTACAAAATTGAGATGACCGCGACTCCAAACAGTCCGCATTTAGATTGTTATAAGTTTTCTACCTCTAAAACACGGGAAACCAACACGAAAACTCTCAGAAAACTGAACATGTTTTCGCTCTGACATTGTCTCATTATTATCAACTGCGACCAAACTACACATTCATCTTCCGAGCAAAATCCAAACCTTGGATATAACCAAGCCTTTCACACTAATCTTATGACTCAACAACAGTCAAATTCATAAACTTTTGACGATTCCCATAATACAATTACTATCCTAACTATAAATATTCCATACGCAACTGTAGCAACTAGCAACTACGACCCTGTTCTTTTGGACTTAAGTACACTTCAGGTCCTTTCAGTTTAGTTTCTTTACATCCCGATCAGTACCGTGACTATACCATCCAGTTCAGTTCCGTTCAGTCCAGTCAACGAGGACGGCAAACCACCTCATTACCAATATTTAATCATGCTTATACAAAGCATTAGTACACTAGAAAAGTACTCATGGTTCATGTTATATTGTTATGTAATACTACTACAGCACTACAGAAAAATTTTCATTTAAAACGGTCACAAATCTAATAAACTCACTATTTTGATTTTTTTTCATCAAATATATGCCACATGATAATAAATTAATAACACTCACCCCATCTCAGTCAATTATTTACCTTTACTTATTCTCAACACACATTTTAACCAAAGGTAAACAAATGACCGATGCCGACACCGTAAAAAAGCAGAAAAGAAAAAGACGGAACCTTGTATGAGGAGAGAGTTGAAGATCAGAACAAAAGGAAGAAACAGAAAGAGGAGAAGAAACATCAAAAAGTCCAAAAGCTTCATAAAGTGGATTCTTTACACTTGGAGCCATATACCCACTTCCTGCAACTACCTCTTTGTTCCTCTGCTTAATCTCCATCGGACGATCAAACAATTCTTTAATTGCAGATTTCATCTCAGCCATTAATTTTGTATCAACTCCATGATTGATTAATCTGAAGCAACCCCATTTACTGCATACTTCCCTTAACTTTTGGGGTTCTTGTAAATCTATTACTGGTATTTGGGTTTTCATTTTTTGGTTAATTTGGTTGATTAATACTTTTTTCCGATTTATACGATTTTTTACGTTAAGAAAATGTAAAGAATCAAATGAATCGGAGAAATTACCAGAAAATTGTGTATGTAGCTCAAATTTTACCCTTTTGACTGGTAAGTTAGTCAATGATTTTTCTTGTTTATGGGTCAATAAAAAGAGTCAAGTTTTCAGACACGCAATTTGTTGGAGTAATTTCAGGAAGTTTTGTGTGTTTAAGAGTGTGAATCACGTCTTTGATAGACCGTCTTATACAAGAACGTGTGAAAAAGAAATGTCTTTCTAAAATGTATATAAAGTAATCTTATAGTGGATCTCAGCTCGATCATGTTGGACTAAAATTTGGATTCGTGATCTTGACTCGGATTCAATTGAAGACCACATAAAATGCTACTCCGTAGAAAATTTCCTAATTTAGAGTCAGACTTATATCAAGCGCATGAAATTTTATCATATTTTAGAACGATGTGGCCATGTCGGTCAGAAAAAAAAAAAAGTAAAAATTGAATCCAACTTGGATTCGTCGTAAGTGAGATCTTACTCATCCGGATATAGGTTGTTCATTAATCTTGTGTATATAATTGTTCTCTTGGGAGTCAGGGGATGATATGATATCTTTTGTGACGCTTGATTTACCATAATACGGAGTAGAAGTCGAATGTAATTCATAATGAAATGAGAAGAAAAGAGGCGATTATCATGGAAGTAAAGATTATTTCATCTATCAACCGTATATAAAATACGAGCTAGTTATTTGGATTTTACAACTAATATGTGACGGAAAATAGGCCAAAATACGTTTATTACTATGATCATGCCTCTGTAATTTTGAGAAACTAGTTTTTCGAAAGCAGAAGTTCAAGGGCTTCACCAGCATACATCTTCTTTGCTGCACGGAGTTTCCTGAATTCTGCATAATTGAAGGGAATGTATTCGGGTGGGCTGTCACCTTCTATGAATTTCTGATGAGCTTTCATGTCTTCATCAACCGGTGGTGTTATGATTGTCGCAATCGACATACGTGTCCCAACATCCTTACATATAACCCGGTGCTTCAAATTCTGCATTTTGCCGTTGCTCCAAGGCTTCATTTCACGCAAGTAATGCATTAGTAAACATCGAGCATCCGTGAGAGACTGATAGAAGCTACTAAATGCTTCTAACAGAATTTGAACAATAACGGTTATAACAAAGCAAATCAAACAGCAGAAGGAGACGGATGAACGAAATGGAAGTCGTTACCACGGCAATGTCTCCAAGATTGATGAGAAACGAGCCAGGAAAGCGATCAACATCGAGTAATTTATCAGACGGGTCAACAATTTCGAGGCCTCCAAAATGTTCATCATCGAGGAGTATGGTAAATAGACTAGCATCTGTATGCATTGGCAAGGCACCGGCGCCAATGTTTTCCTGAGTAATGGTATATTTGTTCATCCTGAAATGTGAAGGACAAACCTTGACACTGTCGTCGTCCAGCCTTGAGCTTCCGACCATTCTAGTCGCAATGTCAATTCCCAACTTGTGTATACTCCCAAAATAGCTCTCAATTATCTCCCTGTATATATTGGTGTAGGTTAATAAAAATTACTCCGTACTATACTACAAGTAAATTAGTTGATGTACATAGTACATACGATTAACTATAACGGAATAACCTTCTCGTCTCAGAAACCAATAAACAATTCTTGATCCATTTGCATATCAAATGTTGTTTGGAAAATATATTTAATTTGATTTTTCAATTAGAGGAGAAAGTTGGAGAGAAGATTGGAATGAGAAGATCCGTAGCAAAACTCTAAAACGTTATCTCAATGCTTCCACTAATTGTTTGAGGTTAGGTAAGGGGTTTGGATATATTCTACCGAGTGTATTCAAAGGAAATCCAATTTTATCGTCAACTCGTCAAGGCCTTGGCCATGGTGCCCGCAATCCAGCATCAAAGCACTAGCTAGAAAGTAAGGAAAAAACCTTGATAAAGAAATTATAGAGTTAAACTATATATCCACAGTAGGTCTTGCTTGTGACGGGTCGGATCTTGCGACGGGTATTTTGTGAGAGGAAATGGGTAGAGGGGACAAGGTGGGCCCCCCATGTGCTTCTCCACTCACCCTTGATGGGTATTTTGTGAGAGAATATGGTATCCGTCATTCATTTGTGACGGATAGCGTCCGTCACAAATGAGAATTTGTGATATATCCGAGTAACTACACTCTAATTTTCAATAACTTGATTATAATGGTTCAACTTGCCTTTATTAATCATTTTGTAAGTAGGCGAATTTGACAGTAAGGCCGCCTAATAGCAAGTTTAAAAGGCTGAACGAGGGTCCCGAACTTTTTAGATTCTAAGCTAGCAAAATGGTCTAGTCCAAGACTTCTGGTAATTGTACAACAACAACAATAACAACAACAACATTACCCTAGTGCCTGAATGGCTCCCGCAAATTGCTGAGTAAGGGGTAAATTATAAGGGTCATTGTATAGCGGTCCGAATTCTCTCCATTTCCTCAAAAGAAATGGAGGTCCATTTCTTATCAACGGTTCGGATCAAATATTGTGATGATCCAACGCTTGTAATCGTTTCATAAAAAATAAAGGTTTAATGGATAGTGAGAGAAAATATATTAAAATAGGGTTGTATTAGAGAGGAAATGGATAGGAAATGGAGAGAAGGTAATGGAGAGGATGTAAATTGATTGTATAGGGTGCGTACCATTACCGAAATAAGGATCATTGTATAGGGTAAGTCCAAATTCCAACATGCACATCAAATTGATTATATTTACATTTGTCTATAAAATGTTCTAATTTTTGTGTGAAAAGAACAATCAAGCTTAATGTGAGATGAAGGAAATATTGACCACGCATTTAAAATCTGTCTTATACAAGACTAATTAAACAACACGGGCTACCAAAAAAGGACACATTAGGGTGTGATCGGATGATATCGAATTTCAGTGCCACCCGGTAGCGTGCCAACTCATTTTCCAAAAAAAAAAAAAAATAGCAAAAAGTACCCAAAGTATAAAAAGTCTTGCTGAATACGGGTCGGATCTTGCAACGGATAATTTGTGAGAGGAAATGGGTAGAGGGGACAAGGTGGGCACCCCCATGTGCTCCTCCACTCACCCTTGATGGGTATTTTGTGAGAGGAAATGATATCCGTTTCATTTGTGACGGATATGGTGTGTCTTCAATGAGATTTTGTGCGCAAAGTAAAAGAGTACCTTTGGTGGGGAGAGGCTTCAAGATCAGAACAAAAGGAAGGAAGAGAAAGAGGAGAAAAGACATCAACCGCAAGTGCTTCATAAACAGGATTAGTTTGAGTAAGCCCCACATAGCCACTTCCTGGTAATCCTTCCTTGATCCTTTGCTTAATATCCACCGGACGGTCGAACAATTCGACCGCCACGGATTTAATCTCAGCCATTAATCTTGTAGGAACTCCAAGATTTACTACTCTAAAGCAACCCCATTTCTCACATGCTTCTCTTAGTTTGTTTCCGTCGTTTCCTTGCATGTCTATTATCGGTATTTCTTCACCCATCTCTCTTCTCTCTTGTTTTTCTTTGATAACTAATTTGGAAATTGTGGCAAGTTTGATCTCATACTAGTGAGTAGGGCTGAGCAAAACCGGTTATCCGCTTCGGTTTTGTAAACCGGTTTGATAACCGGTTTTAAAAAGTGGTTTTTTTCCTAAACCGAATCCGCTCCGGATTAAATCCGGTTACCGGATTTTTCTGAATTTAAAAACCGGATCCATAAACCGGTTTACCCGCTCCGGTTTTTATAACCGGTTTCAAGAAAAATGCACAATTAAATGCATAGAAACACATAAAAAAATTAGGTTACCGGTTTAAAAACCGGTCTCCGGTTTTGAATTTACATTATTTTTTTATTTTTAGTTTCTAAAAAGGAAACCGGTTTAAAAACCGGTACCCGGTTTTGAATTTTCTACAACCGAATCCGCTCCGTTTTTATTGTAAAAAATCCGATTCGGTTACCGCACCGGAAAAAAAACCGAATATTCGGACTCCATAATTCGGTTTTCGGTTCGGTTTCGGTTTAAAAATACGGTTCGGACTTTTTTGCTCAGCCCTACTAGTGAGGCACAAGTGGGATGCTTTTGTACCAAACTTAAGTTTATTTTGGTAACGAGAGAATCTGCATGCGCTATCTTTGTGCGGCCTGGGTAATTAACTCTCTAATATACGTGATAGCCTGCAAATCACTTATATATGTAAGTCAACTGAAATGATAGATTCGAAGTCTAAAAGGCATATTTTCAAATCAGAAATATGGCACACAATTATTTTTAGTTAATAGATTTGAACATGAGACCTTGTAAATTTCATTTTTTTACTAGTACACTACATCCTTGGAATTTCACCCATGTCTTCCATTAGCAATTTTATATTTTTTGTTAGGAGAGTAATAAGGGCATTAGCAATAAACAAATCTCAAGTGAGGTTTGTGATTTGTCACTTGGGGTTTATCTAATGCCACATTACTCAACACGCAAACTTCGCTCTCTAATAGCAAACTTCGCTCTCTAACAACAAATTTCAATACAATAATAGACAAACCTCTTAAATATAGACAAACCTCGCAAAAGTATACTGCATGAGGTCCACTATCACTCACAACCAACAATATAAACATGTATACAAAATTGTAACACTTTGCATCCATAATCCCATAAACTTTGTTCAATAATACGGAGGTTTATTAGAAGTCGAAAGTATATGAATGCAATTGTATCTTATTGATTCTGACTATTACAACCTACTTCTAGCTATTTATATAGATTACATGGCTTGAGTATTTACGGAAACAAATTACATATGTATGGAAATGAATTACAACAGCTATATTGACAATGTATACATGGAAAGGATATCTCAATTTGCCTTATTGAGATATATGGTGCAACGGCTCTTTGGAGAGGAAGAGCAATGATACTGCC
>JAGPOY010006897.1:0-10029 GCA_018983105.1 Silene uniflora | reverse complement strand
CTGGGCCGTGTCATTTTCTCCTCTCTAGAATAGTGTCATTTCCCCCGACATGGTTAACACTGATTGTCAACGGTGAACACCCTCGAAAATAAAATAAAAATAAATAAAAAATTAAAAAAATGAAGTCAATAAATTAGTCAGTAAAATTCCTCTCACAGTCTCCCAAACCGCCCCCTTATTCCAAACCTTCTCAATAGTTTTACTCTTTTAAAGTACATTGATTCTCTCTTCTCCATCTTCTCCCTGAAAAAACCTCAAATTCCTGAAAAATGGAGACTGCAAATCCACCAGTAGCAGTAAAAAAGCAAACTTTAACAGCAAAAGCAATAATACATCAGAAATATGGCACAAAAGCATGCTATAAAATCGAAGAAGTTGAAGAAAAACCATCTTCAAATGTATTATGTCCTGGTTTAACTCTTCCTCAAAAGGGTCCTTCTCTATTTCGCTGTTTCTTACAACTTCCTGACATTTCTGTTATTTCTGAGCCTTGTAAGAAGAAAAAAGATGCTCAACAATCTGCTGCTCAGTTGGCTTTACTAAAGGTTAAACCTTTTTTATGATTTTGATGTGGGAATTGTTTTGTTTGGTAATGTGGTTTGTTTCGAATTATTGTGTGAGACGGTCTCATTTGACGAATTTATTTAATGGGTTGTTGTGAATTTGAGATGGGTTTAGTGGGTAAATGGGTGAATTTATTATTGTTATTGCATTCTGGTTATATATCGAATTCTTGTATGAGACGGTATCATTTGACGAATTTATTTAACACAAAATCTCATTGAAGACACACCATATCCGTCACAAATGAATGGGTAGTTGTGAATTTGAGATGGGTTTAGTGGGTAAATGGGTGAATTTATTATTGTTATTGCATTCTGGTTATATATCGAATTCTTGTATGAGACGGTCTCATTTGACGAATCTGTATGATGGGTAGGTATGGGTTTTAGAATGCTGTAGTGGGTTAGTGGGTGATTTTTTTTTATTCTTGTGGTTCCCTCCTTCCCTTCTGTTTGCAGATAATCACTTGCAATTGTGGTTGTTTCTCGAATTCTTGTGTGAGACGGTCTCATTGGAAGAATCCTTGTGTAAATGTGTGAATTTGTTCTTCTGGTTCCCTACTTCTCTTCTGTTTGATGATAGTATGGAGTGGTTTTTTGAACATGCATTGTGATCTTGTGGGTCCTTTGGTTGATGATAGTTTACTGTGTTTTCTGTTTTCTGTTTGCATATTTTGTAATCTGTTGAAAGTTGATTGCTTTTGGATTTTCGGGTTTATGTTGTTTGCTGATAGTGTTTTTTTTAGTGTAATTTCTGTTATTGTTACTGCATGTTTGGGTTATGGAATTTGTGTATTAATCCACCTTTTGCTCCATGAAGCAATTTATGTTACTCTGACAGTTCGCTTTGGTCGAGTGTTGCATGTGGGACACTTGAAGTGTCCGACATGACATGACACTTCCAGACTTCATTTTAGACAAAGAAAATTGAAAATTTCGTGGAAATAGCAGTATCAGACATTGAGACACCGTGTCATGTCCGTCACTCACAGCTAAGTCGGAGCAACATAGATGCAATTTGGTTCAAGTTAGATAATTGAAACCCTTTCATGAATTGGTACATATGTTTGCTGTCGGGTGTGGGATTTGTCTTGGCAGAAATATCGATAACAATGAATGTTTGACATTTGTGTAAGAATTGAAAATGTAGAACTGGGATTTGATGTAATAGGTCAGAAGATGAATACAAATAGATATAAATTGAAGTTGCAAAGTGCTCCTTCCTATTTATTCTGATCAATTTTGGTTAGATAACAAAATAGATCATCATTTGCTCATGCTATCTTTTTCAATATTATCCACAATATGAAGAAAAGACAGATGCGAGTCATGCAACACTGACTTGTCAAAATTTCAATGTTATTGCTAATGCAGCTATGTTAATTCTGATGAACACCCCTTCTTGCAGCTTGGCATTGATTCTGAGTCAAGCAGTCCGACAGATGCTGTGGATGAGTTGATGTCTCGTCTTACGTATATGTTTTCAAATGAGGTTGGTTCCGCCTATTTCTTAGTTCCCTTTGGAAGCTATCACATGGCTAAACATTTTGCTCGTTACTGCTTTGGCGAATAATTTTTTTAGAACTTTGCTTTCATTTATCTGACTCATTTGTAGATAGTTGTTGTAGTTCAGCAAGATAGAGCTTGTATTTCATAAAGGTTATTATGGTCAGAATATTCTTTAGGAACAGCCGAACAGGTACATTAGCAAAAACCTCGACCCTTGACTTGCTAAATTTCACATTGTTGTCTACTTGCAAACTTAATAGGAAAGTTAACTAAGAAAAATATTGAATAATTGAGCAGAAGGTCATAGAAAAAAGGCACCATGTAAAACACGGTGTGTGAAATTATCTTGAATATGAAGTATAATTAGTGCTTTGGAGAAAAATTCCCTTACATTTTCATATGTTCACTCCCCTTTATTGAGGGTCATTATATTTACATATTTCTTATCATTAGCATATCATGTATCTTCTTAAGCAAACTTACTTGTTTGGGAATCCAAAACAAGGGGCTCCTAGAAACCGTGTTGATGAAGTAAAAGGTCTCTTGTCGTACGACAGTTTTTTTATGTCATTAATCCAATGCTGTAGAGGTCTTTCGAACTTCTTAGCAGTAAACGTGCCCTTGTCATATGACAGCTTTATTTCTTTTAGTAACATTCAGCAAAATGAATTTAGTCTTTGACTCTAAGACTCTTTAGCTTTTAAATTCAGTTATGTGTTATGCTTCATATGATTCATTAATTATGACCGGTACTTACCTTCTTTTAATTTTTAGTTTCTATCATCACTTCACCCATTGAGTGGTCACTTAAAAGCAGTGTTACGGAGAGACGACAAACGTTGTGGCTTGCTTCCTTTATACGCTGTAATTTCTTGTGATCCGAAGCTTGTAAACTTATGCAAATCCATTGATGCAAGGGTTGAGTCAAATCCTTTATTGTCTATCCCTATTGTGAAAGGAGTTGTTGCCAGATTATCCGAACTTGTTATTTCCGAGGAGGAGCTTTGGATCAAGAGGAAGGAACCGTACCCTTCAAATGTTGTACCATCTTTGGACAATCAAGAGTCAGATATAATCAATGGGGGTGTTACAGTTACAAAGGCGGTGTATATTCCACCTTCACTTGATAAGGATGTAGTCTCCTTAAGTATGAACATGTGTTCAGATGTTTATTACCTCGATATTATTGCACAAGAGCTTGGTGTTGTTGATGCCTCAAAAGTCCTCATCTCCAGGTGAGTTGGCAGTCATTTTGTGCACAGAAAAGTTGGCTGTGACTCTGTAAGAGAATGTTGTCCTAAATATATCGGTTTAATATAATTCTATTATTTTGCAGGACAATTGGCAAATCATCTTCTGAAATGAGATTGTATATTTCTGCTCTGGAGGCCAAAAATTTGATTTCAGATCCAGAGTCCCATAACACAAAGGATGTTTCTTCTGATAGCTCCTTTAATATACGTGCTAGTTACTTGTTGGGCCAGCATGTTTATGGCAATGTAATATTAGCATCTGTGGGATACACTAGGAGAGGTGCTGAGCTGTTTCATGAAGATGTATCTGTACGCTCCTATTTCAGGTTATTTTCTTGCGTCTTTGTTCAGTAAGATATGTTTGTCATTATTCTTAATGGAGCATTGCAATGTCGTGTCAGTGAATTTGTTGCCTATCTCGCACTTGTTTGTTGCTTTGTGTTTACAATGAGCCTTATAATAAGGTGGTTCTTAAGTAGTATTTGCTGAACTTGGAAGGTCTACCCGTTGGTTTAGTACCCTAGATTTTGTCAAGGCATGTTGAAGATGGGAAATAAAGGCATAAGAGCTACAATATAGACTACAACATGGGACATCAACTCAAATTTCATACTTAATGAAGAAAGAAAGATGTAACTCGTTTGGTAAAAGTTTTTGAAATTCTGGCCATAGACGTGATCCGTTACGTTACATCCGCGATATCCTGATACCGATATTTCATGACCATTACCGCCTCCCTGACGAGTCTGCATTTTAACAGCTCCTTGTGAGCACATGTATGGCATACAAAAGGAGGGTTATTTGAGGATGAAGTGAGTATGTACATCTTAGCCTAATTTTTGTAGTTGGCGCAATAGGGAAGTTCATTAATGCAGATATTGCTGGCATGAAATGTGAAAATTAGTAAGAGATCTATAACTGATGGTAAGTGGTAATTAGCATGAGGAGAGACATAGAATTTGGAATTTTCAGTACATACTCTACCGATATCAGAGATACGAGACTCGCTTATCTTGATTTTTGCGCTATTGAAGTGCTTCAAAGCTGGATGATTATGTGCCTCTCTCCTTGATAAGGAATTTTGACCTCTATAGAAGATAGAAGAATCTTTCACGTGTAGTTTTGTTTCTGCTAGTTATTTGTTCGTCTGCTTATGGGTTTTCCTGGATCATAAGTACGAAGTATTTGGTTCTCTAACTGGGATGCCCATTGTAGTGTTTTTATCTTTTTCCTGTACATGCTTTATAGAACATGGCTCTTCTGGGAAGTTAAAAATGTCACAATTTCCTTTGCGTTTGATAACATATATATATATATATATGCAAAGTCAAAAACCTTGACGGCAATGCTATAATATCTAGCTTTGATTGTTGCATCAGCTGAAAGCAATTTTCGATTCTCTTCACTTAATGTATGTGAGGTATTATTGGCAGGATGCTTGTTGGCAAAACTCCTGACGGGCTTTTCAAGTTATCCAGAGATGCGATACTTGCTGCAGATTTGCCTCTGCTATTTACTACTAAAACAAACTGGAGGGGCTCTTTACCAAGGGATCTTCTGTGTGCATTCTGCCGCCAACACAGGCTGTCAGAACCCGTGTTCACTCTTGTCTGTAACTCCTTGAAATCTGACAAAGAGTCGCTTGAATCTGAAAATGGCCAGTCTTCACCTGAAATGGAAACTTTCAGATGCAATATTAAAATATTTTCTAAGAGCCAGGAATTAATTCTTGAATATTTTCCTGACGAATCTTTCAAGAAACAGGGGGATTCAATGCAGAATGCTTCTTTGAAAGCTCTTTTGTGGTTTAACATGTACTTCAAGCAACCAAATGCAGATTTGGAGAAGTTGTCTTTATCTGGTGTTAGTAATGAACTCAAGTGCAACTTGACTTTCTTCGTGAAAGAGTTTTATTTCTGTCAACTGATGCACGAAGCCCAGCAGCCTCACGACGTAATTGCAGGTCGGAAAAGGAACCGGGAAACACAAAGTGACCTTATAAATAAAAATCTGGTAATGGAAGGAGCAGAGTCTGGATCATCACCGTCTATTGGATCTCTTGTCTCTATAAGTTATACCGTATACTTGGTTTCAGAAGGAACTGAAATCCGAGAGTTGCTTGAGAAGAATGATGAGTTCGAATTTGAGGTTGGGGCAGGAGCAGTGATCTCTAACATTGAATCAGCTGTTACACAGATGAGCGTGGGACAATCCATTTGCTTTTATATGGGCTTGCCACCGAAGGAATTTATCCTAGCTTCCGCTGTTGAATACGAAAGAGTCCTGTCTCTTTTGTCCTCAAGTGAGTTGTGCCTCTCTTAATATGTTGCAGTTATTTTGGTGCATCATTTAAGGAAACTTACCGTATCAATAACCTCATTCAATCTTGACTTAACGAGACATAGAGTCACTTCTATTTTATCTTACTAAAAACTAAAGTAACTAATTTATTAGGTAGGTCTCTTCAAAGTCGAAGCTGTTTGCAGCTTGTCCTGCTCGAACTATTCAAGAACAGCGTGAATCATATAGTGAATTTTTGTCAACCTTGTGGTTTATCAAAGATTATCTCATGCTTTACTGTTTTGTTAAAGATGGTAATGTTCATAATTTTGGCCGACCAAGCGGGACGATGATCATTTATTATCCCTTTCACGGGTTATAAGTCACTGACACGGTCGAGATGCATATGGGTTAATTTTACCAACTTCTATAATTATATGGAGTATATTTCTTTTATATCTCCCGTTTCTATTTAGGCCCTTGCTGTTTGGAATACACGACAACTCTCCTGCAAGTAACTGAACCCTTTGAAGACAGAATGGAGCAAGCCCTTTTTAGTCCTCCACTATCAAAGCAGCGTTTGGAATTTGCAATGCAGTACATTAAAGAATTTTCGGCTGCTAGCTTGGTACATGGTTTCTCCTCTCTTCTTAAGCCCGTAAATGAATCGTCTAATATACTACCTCCATCCCGAATCTTTTGTCCCCATTTGATATTGTTGGTACATATGTCAATTTTGACCTTTAATTTCTCCAGATATTTATGTAATCAAATTAAAGTTTGTCATTTTTTATTTATTAAAATTTTCTGGTCTTTTTGACCACTAAAGTCAAATGGCGACAATATAATTAGGATGTAGATAGTAGTTAATGGAATTTCCAACAATTAATTATTGATTTCCATTTCTGGTTGTAGATTGATTTTGGGTGTGGATCTGGAAGTTTAGTAGATTCCTTAATTGATATTCCAAGCTCCTTGGAAAAGATTGTTGGTGTTGATCTCTCTCAAAAGGGTCTCGTTCGTGCTGCCAAAGTATGTATTTTGATCGTCGACATTCTTTGCAACGTCATACGGAGTACTTTATATATAGCTCAGGTTTCTAAAAGTTCACCCGTTCATTTGGTATGTTAAATGTTGCAGATCCTTAATTCAAAACTAGAGAAGCTGAAAACTGTAATGCCCACATCAAGGATAGAATCCGTTATTCTGTATGATGGGAGCATTACTGTATTTGACTCCCGCTTGTATGGATTTGATGTTGGTGCATGCTTAGAGGTCTGTCATTCAGTTTTCTTGAGTTTGTGTGTTCTTCTTATTCTACTTCTTTGAACAGAATTAGAGTTAATGACTTGTAACAAATATAGTACCCAACCGCGATTCACGACTCTAATTGGAAAATGAACTTCAGGTAATAGAGCATATGGAGGAAGAACAAGCATGCTTATTTGGTGATGTTGCTCTGGCATTATTCCGTCCCAAGTTGCTGATTGTGTCAACCCCAAACTACGAATACAACATCATCATGCAAAAGTCCAATCTAGCAACCCAAGAGGAGGACCCAGATGACAAGAGCGAAGCCCAGCCGTGTAAATTTCGAAACCATGACCACAAGTTTGAGTGGACAAGACAACAATTTAACCAATGGGCAACTGCCTTGGCTTCAAGACACAATTACAGTGTCGAATTTGGTGGCGTAGGAGGAGATGGGTCAGAACCCGGGTATGCTTCTCAGATAGCGGTTTTTAGAACTCGCAATGATCCGTCCATTGAAGTATCTGGACCAACTGTCGAGGTGGATCACCATTACAAAACTGTGTGGGAATGGAATGCTGCTACTAAAATTCCAGCTGAGTGAACCTTTCAACTGTGAATCGAATTGTGTTTTAGCTATGCTGTCTTTAGATTAAGGGTTCATTCCTTGTCTTTTGAAGGGATCCCTTTTAATCTTACTTAACGCTAAGCTCGAAAATTTTAATAAATAGATACATATGTCGGAATAATGTGACACATTCGACATAAAAATTAGTAATAACGTTATTTCCCGGACAGGAAGTCTTCCCGGTGATTAAGACTAATGTATTTTCATCCTAGCGGTTAAGATTGATGTATTTGTACATTAGGTCATGGTTTAGACGCTGTTTATCAGTAATTACTGTAAGATTTAATCAGCATCGTATTAAACGCCGTCTTGTATCCTGCCGGAACTTATATAGTAATTCATACATCCGATGTGAACGACTCAATCTGAGCTTGAGCTCCAGCAACACAAATTTACTTTGCTATCAGTATTAAGACCGACATTAATGTACACTATTTGCTACCTAGGGGTAGACCTAGCAAACGGATTATTTGATTTGGTACGGGATGAGGAAGTTCTAGTCCTAGCAATTCACCATTCGGATTGGATCATTTCTAGCAGGGGCGAACTATTAATGTGACCGAGTAAACTAGGTAAATTTCGTTTTTTTTTTTCATTGTTCAGTAAGGGCGACCGCTTCTGCTAGCCCCGTGTAGCTCGGTCACCGTATGTTCCCCTAGATGATGACCATAAAATTGAAGCAGAAAGATGGAATAATAGCAGGGTGACAACAGTAGAAGTAAGGGAAAGGTAAACAATCCAAAAAAGAAAGAAAGCAACTGGTCAAGGTCACATGAGCAGGGTGAGTGTGTGGGGTCCTTTTAGTCAACACTAATAGCTAGTCAAACTGACTTCTCTGCTGTTTACTGCATCCCTTTGTACCTTCCTTAGCTGGCCAATTTCTCACTATAAGACAATCACTAATTTCTTATATTCCGTAATTTCCGTGTAAGACCGTCTCATGATAAAATTTAGGGTAATTTATCGTAATAATGCCTTAATTTTCACATAATATATATAGAATTATATTTTTATAAAATAAGTTTCATGTAATTGAGACAATCTCACATAAAACTTACACAGTACACATTTAATTATATTTATTTTTATATGGGGATGTGAGGTTCGCCATAACAAAACAAATAGTACTCTGTACGGAGTGTTGTATTTAGTTCTCATTCATAATGACTTCTACTTTTATTTTTATTTTTATTTTTTCATTTTTGTTAATTCATAATGTTATATTTTATCGCATGAGAGTCGGAAACAGCCTAAAATAAAAGTAAAAAAACATTGTGAAAATATTTTATCGCATGAGAGTCGGAGCGAGACAACCTAAAATAAAAGTAAAAAACCATTGTGAAAGAAGAGAGTAATACTCCGTATTTTATTTTCTTGCAACTATTGTATTACAGAAGAGTGTTATTTTTCCCTTTGTTAATAATTTAATATTTACTGCGTATAAATACATATGTAAGATGAATTGTGATTCTTAAGGTTTAAACTGACTTTGTTTATTTATTTTCATTCTCTCATAATTTTATATTGTCTCGGATCAAATCATTTATCAAATAAATAAATGATAAAAATGTAAACAAATGAATGAGACAGGAAGATCACTACATCATTATAATCGATAGTCTAACTGTCTAACCATAAATTATTATATGATAGGAAAATGGAATAATGAGATTAATTTGATCATTGTTTTCTTTTAATGTTGACTATTTATGAATGAAAGTGGCACATTGACTGACTGAATTATTAAGCCACAAATAATCTTATTGGTATATGTTGCTAGCTAATTATTAGTGAGTATACTATCTCGCATGTCATAAGATTTTGCGATTTGCGATTTACGATTTAGGATTTACGATTTACATGCATCGTTTGGTTCACGTTAACCAAGCTAAACAAATGATTAGTATCGTTTGCATGCATGGTCATTTTTATCATAAGATTTGCGATTTGCGATTTGCATGCATGGACCATGATTATTATTAGTAATTATGTAATCTAGTCTTTCCACGACGCAGATGATTCTTCATCATTACTATTCATTCTACTTTGTGATTCCTTAAATCTTGAGGCATTATGCATTATTATGTATAAAATGCATCGATCAATGCATGCATGGCTACTTTTTTCCCCAACATTTATCTTCATAATTATGGTTGTGAGCAGTGGTGGAGCGACGGGGTTAGCAAAGACACTCGTTGTCCTGAAAGATGAAAAACTTCAAAAATTCTTGAAATCTTGACTTCGCCACTGATTTTAAGATAAAACTTGAAAGGTGTGAAAGGTGTGAAAGGTAACAATCACATGTGGAGCTAATCATGATTTCGATAGGGAGGCTATTAATGTTAATGTATACTCGTATTAAAGATAGTAACGGAGTTAGGAATTGAACATTCTTAGTAATGGGGGTGGAAATTTTAATCCGTCTGCGGAAACGAACGGCCCTGTTAATTAGCCCCCTTACTCCACCCATAACTAAAGAGCAACCGTGAAAGATAAAGAGTAAAAAAAGCAACTTTCAGAACTCTAATCTAACAATGTAACATTA
>JAGPOY010006896.1:0-10030 GCA_018983105.1 Silene uniflora | reverse complement strand
TTGGTGTAGGTCGTAATCGGTGGATCGCCGTTGTGAGTCGTCAACTACAGGGGTGATCCTTTGTTACCGCCGGACATTGTAATCACCATCGGCCGAGATTGGCGTTGCCGATGGTCCATCGTTGGTTGGGAGTGCACTGGATGGTGGTTGCGGTGGTGGGCATGGATGGTAGTGTTGGATGTTTAATTGTTGATGAGGGAGAAGGTGTGATAAGAAGATAAAAAATTAAAAAATAGAGAATACTGATGTTATATGAGAGCATAAAATGTTAAAAATAATATAAAGTATGATTTAATAATATAAAAATTAATTTTGGCATAAAAGTTATAATTTCTAAAAGTTTCCCTCCAACTTTCCCTCCAAACCCAAATTTTCCCTCCAATGTTGTAAAATTTTCTCTCCTAGTTTCCCTTCAAAGCCAAATGAAATCTTTGACTAGTCATGCCACGTGTCGCGCCCTGAGTGGCCAGTGTATAAGGCCTAATTACACTTGGTGTAAGTGTATCATCTTTGTGCCAAAAGCTAAATACTCCCTCCATTCAATTCCACATTATAACTTTCTATTTGTACACTACTCACAAGTCACAAGTTAACATTTAATTTCGATTTTCTCTCGATATATAAGTGAAAATATATTCATGCAGGATCTTAATTGATTCGTCTTTAAAAGTACATTAAGAATATCTAAGTTTTATAATTTTGGCAAATACGTAGGTAAAGATATTAACCGCGTAAATACCGCGTTGTTAAACGTGAAAAAAAAACTTGTAATGTGGAATTGAATGGAGGGAGTAAGCTACTTCTACGCTTATTATTACATTAATACAATTGCGGCATCTCGTCATTCATCCTGTTTATAAAACAAACAACCACAGACGTGTCAGCCTGTGGTTGAAAGTGCATTATTTTATTTTCTTTAAAAAAGGGCCCCACCCACGTTCTCCCTCATCTTTTTTATTTTTCGTCCATTTTTATATTATCAATCTTTTACTCCGTGCAAAAATGAAGCAACAATTGAATAGAATTTGCCGGTCATATTAACACGCTTGACAAATTGATAGAGTTATTGTGTAATGTGTACACAGAAAAACAAATGAATAGAGATTAATAATCTTTCTCTCCATTTTTACTATTAATATTAATAGGAGAATAATATTGTCGAAAAAACGATATAGGAGTAATATTTAAAACTAATGTCGAAAAAAACGAGTTAAAAAAACACAAACTCTTGCAAAAAAAAAAAATATTTGAAGAAACTATTAGAATCGCATAAATTGGCAAAAATAAAAACGAAAGAAAAACGTAGCTATAATAAAAAAAATTAATCACTTAGATATGATTTTATATAAAAATTAATAACTTTTATTCATTACACTTTTTTTTACAATAACAATGAATAAAATAATAGCACGAGTATATTTAATCAGCAATCACGTATATTTATATAATAAGATCGCGAGTTTGAAAATTTAACAATTCGACTAAATAATTTAAAACGTGCACGGGTTAAAATTTTCATTTTTGTCTTATTTAACCACTTAACAATCTAAAATAAATGAAATACGGGTCAAAGTTTTTTTTTTAACGAGCACGGGTCACAAATTTTATTTTTGCCATTTCACTACTTAACAATCTGAAATAAATGAAATACGGGTCAAAGTTTTTTTTTTTAAAATCACATCTTTCATTTTTGATTTATTTTACTACTTAACAATCTAAATAAATTAAATACGGGTCAAAGTTTTTATTTTAAATGTGCACGAATTAAAATTTAATTTTATGAAGATTTTAATATGAGTCCTACAAACGTGGACGAGTTTGACTAAATGAAAATCATGTTTAATAATCTACACGAGTCTACAACTATCTAGACCCGTGCAATTTTACTAATTTTGTATTAGTTACTTATTTTTCATCTCTGTTTGATATAAAAGTCGAATTTATATGAAATCGCTTGAGTAACAGACAAAGTAGAAACTCAAATTTAGATAGTAATAGGGCGTATCATACTATAAGAACTACTCAACAAATTGACCCTAACATATTATTACACTAATTACAAATAAAATTTATAATTTTCAAATTTAAAAACTTAAATATAACTTAATAACTCAATTTGTAACTGAAAATTGTTTAACAAACGATATAAAGATTTGATCGCTTTATTTTAAAACTTTGTTTCAAATTTATAAGCTACAAGAGATAATCATTAAAAGTTATCTTCATGTTAACAATTTATAATAAAAAAATTTGAAATAACATACCGGTGCAATTTGCACGGGTTTAAGACTAGTATATAATCAAAATGACGCCATATTTCCACTTGTAATGACAATGCTGAATCAATAGCTCGCATAATAGGCCCCTCTTTCCCAGTCAATAGTTTACACTTGTTTTATTTTCACTTAAAAAATAAAGCAAGTATAAACTATACACTGAATAAAGGGAGTAATCGTGCGTATAATTATACTTCCTTTGTAATTACAAGATAGTCTCGTTTCTTTCCTGTACATAGTTTTAGGAGAGAATATAATATACCCGTAATTGATTTAAATTTTAAGATACTAATTTTTGCAGTTTACATTTTACTCGTTGGAGTATATTATTGATAATTATAACCGTCACATTTTCCCTTTCATATTCTCTCTAATTTCTCTATACTCTTATTCTCTCTAACTTCATATATTCGTTCTTATTACGAATTGAGAAGAGAAGAGTTATGCATTGAATGTAATCGTTTATTGATCTTGTGTTTCTTACTGTATACATGGGCCCTGTTTGGTAAACAGCGGATTAATATTAGCAGAAGCAGATTTAGAAAGCAGATTTGACTAGCAGAATGATTTGGCAGATTTGACTAGCATATTTATTTAGTAGAATTGTTTTAGAGGTGTTTGGTAATTGGCAGATTTAAATTAGCAGATTGTTTAGATCTTTTGTAAAATGACAAATAAGGATATGAATAAATAATTTATTAAATATATAAAAGGAAGGTTTGTATTTTTTAAGAGGGTTAAATATGACAATTTATTATCTCTCTAATCCGCTAACCCAATATGCTAGTAAGAGCAGGATATTGCAAAATAGCATATTGGACCTTAATATGCTATTTCAATATGCCATTAACCAAACGCTCTAAATAGCATATTCGCAAGTCAAACATGCTAAACCTCTCCAATATGCTGAAATTTGGCCAATATGTCGTTTACCAAACAGTGCCATGCTAATATTTATATCCTAATTGTACAAAGTATTTACGGTAACTGAGATATTCACAATAGGTAGGAAATAAGCTAATCGAGGCAATACATGATTTTTGCATATTACACATAAGATGCGGCGGATAAGCTAGGCAAGTAGCCATTGTATTGAGCCGTTGTGTGTGGACGCGTATTACCCCCCTCAAGTTGGAGCGTGTAAGTTTGAGACGCCCAACTTGGATAGTAACTCGTCAAAGGAGAGCCGTCCTAGAGATTTGGTGAGTATATCGGCCAATTGCGTTTTCTTATGCACGTAGCTCGGTCGAATAATGCCTTTGAGGATCTCGTCGCGTATAAAATGGCAGTCGACTTCGATGTATATGCTTGGTGCGTTCATGAAAAACTAGGTTGCAGGCTACGTAAAGAGTGGATTGACCATCACAACAGATATCAATTGGATGATTGTTGGTAATTTTCAAGAATTGTAGTAAGCATGTGATCCATTTCAATTCATAAACCGTATTTGCCATTGCCCGATATTCAGATTCTGCGGAGGAGAGTGAGACTGTTGGTTGTTTTTTCGTCTTCCACAAGATGGGAGAGTAGCCGAGAAATAGTAGGTATGCCGACAGAGACCTGCGACTAATTGGGCAGCTGGCATCGCAGTATCCGTGTAACCGAAGATCGTTATCCGAGCGAAGTAGTAGTCCTTGGCCCGGATTTGCCTTTAGGTAATAAACCACTTGAATTATTGCGTTCCAATGGTCCTTTCGTGGAGCATGCATGAATTGAGCAAGTGTATGAACGGAGTACGTGAGTTCGGGTCGGGTGATGGTAAGATAGACCAACCGACCCACCAATCTCCGATATGGTTTTGGGTCATTGATCAGTGGGTATTTCGAGGCCGCTAATTGATGGTTGGGCTCCATAGGTATGTGCTTCGGTTTTGGACCCGAGGAGGTCTGTTTCGGTAAGAATGTCGAGAGCATATTTCCGTTGTGAAGTGAATAATCCGGATTTGTTACGAGCGATTTCCAACCCCAGAAAATATTTCAAGGGCCCAAGATCCTTCATGTGGAAACATCCACAGAGATAGCCTTTGAAACGTGGCAGAGTTGTTGCCAAAAATAACAAGGTCATCGTCATAAATAAGAACATGTACCTCAGTGTCAGAAGTAGTGATGGAAAATAATGAATGATCGTAGGGGCATTGTTTGAAGCCGTATGAGAGAAGTGCGGAAGCGAGTTTGGCATACTAACATCTGGGTGCCTGACGAAGACCATAGAGCGATTTTCTAAGACGACATACTCGGCCATCAGCGGATGCATTGAAGCCCGGAGGAGGTTTCATGTATACTTCTTCTTCAAGATCGCCATGAAGGCACGCATTGTGGACATCCATTTGGTGGATAACAGAGTTCTTTGCGGTTGCAATGGTGAGTAGGGTTCGTACTGTGACCATTTTTATTGTCGGTGCAAATGTTTCTTAAAAATAACCACCTTCGATTTGCCTATTCCCCATGACAACTAGACGGGCTTTGTATCTTTCGATTGACCCATCAGCATGATATTTGATTTTATAGACCCATTTTGATCCAATCGCCTTTTTGTGTGAAGGATGCTCAAGAGTCCATGTATTGTTTCGTTCCACAGCTTCTATTTCGCTTTTCAACGCCGCTTGCCATTGTGGTACCTGCATTGCTTCGTTAAAAGAATTTGGCTCGTGATTGTTGGTCACGGCGGCTAGAAAAGTTTTATGGTTAGTCGAAAAAATATCATACTTAACGAAATGAGAGATGGGATATTTTGTACCTGATGATAAGGGGGCGATGAGAACGTGTGTGTGATGGGTTGATGGGTGGACGAACCTTTTTGTTCGAAATCCTTTACCCATATTGGGTTCGTGCTGAGAAGTGTCATTAGAAGAGGTTGGGTCGTTGGTAGCAACGGTGCTGGTTGTGGCAGCAGTGTTGGGAGCAGGCTTTGTTGGGGTTTGAGCTGTTGGAAGGGGCTCGTTATTGGATATGGTTTCGGTGTTGGTGATTGGGATTGAGCCATGGGGTGTGCTAGTGGAAGGCATTGAATTGGGTCAGATAAAGACGAGACAAGGATAGGTTCGATGGGTGTGAGTGTGTCGCAAGGAAGGACAATGTGGTAAGAGGTATATCATGTATGTTTAAATTATGATATGGGAATTCGTGTTCTATGAAAACTACGTCACGAGAAGAGAAGTAGGTACCCGTATCGAGATCGTAGACCCGCCATCCTTTTTTTCCAAATGGGTATCCTAAAAAGATGCATTTGTGCCCACGAGGTGCAAATTTGTCTCTAGACCGGTTGATATTTCGGGCATAACATAGGCAGCCAAAGGTTCAAATATGAGTCATAGGCAGGGGTTTATTAAAAACAATTTCGTAGGGTGTTTTGCCATTGTGAATGGTACTCGGGTTTCGATTAATAAGATAAACTGCGGCGAGAATACATTCACCCCAAAAGAGGATAGGTAATCCCGCTTGAAATAAAAGAACACGAGCAACATTTAAAATATGACGATGTTTTCTCTCTACACGAGCATTTTGTTGAGGAGTATCAACCATGGATTTTCGAAAAATAATTCCATAATCGGTGAAAATTTTTCAAGACAATTTAATTCGTAGCCATTATCACTTCGTAAAATTTTGATTTTCTTGTGAAATTGACGTTCTATTAAAGCAAAAAAATTTAACAAGGTTTGACGAGTGTCACTTTTCCGATGCAATAAATAAACCCATGTAGAACGGGAAAAATCGTCGACGACTGTTAAAAAATATTGTTACCCACGTGATGCATTTTCAGAGTAAGGACCCCACAAATCGCAATGTAATAATTAAAAAATATCGTTTGCAATATTCGAACTTAAAGTAAACTGTTCCCGAGTTTGTTTAGCACGGAGACAAATGTCAGAGTGCTTGCTATGAAAAGATGAAACAACACGGTCACATTTATTCAAAATAGAAAGAAAACGATTAATGTTTGAAGAGGGATGCTCCAACTTACGATACCATAATTCGACCGTGTCAAGTTCGGATAATCGGATTTTTTGGATCGGATATCCACTTTTTCGGATCGGATCCGGATCGGATATCGGATCAGTTCGGTTAATCGGATTTTTTGCTCAGCCCTAGTGTCGACCGTTGTGGTAGCGTAGACTTTGGCTTTGTCATTCCGGACCCCTTTTAAAAAATATAAGCTGTCACGTTGCTCACCCGCCCTAATCACCGTCTTCGAGATACGGTCCTAAACTAAACATAAATGATGCGAGAATCGTATAGTTAGAGACGTGTTAATTAATAAACAAGAAACTGAAATTAGATTGCATTGTAAATGGTCTGCGTATAAAATATCTCTAAGGACGAGACGAGCAGACAAATGAATGTCACCGATTTTGGTAGCGAGAGTAAGATCGCCATTGGGTAGCCCTACGGATAAAGGGGCAATGGAACGAATATTCATAAATTGAGATAAGCACCCGGATAGATGACGTGATGCACCGGTATCGATAATCCAAAAATTAGAAGAGTTAGAGATATTTCCACTGAGACGATTGGTGGCGGGATCGGTTTTACGAGCGTTCCACACAAGGGTTATCTCCTCTAGTTCTTGAGGATTTAAAGCATTGAGATCGAGCTTGTCAAGAGAAGATAAGAGAGGTCGGGAAGACGAAGAAACATTACTAGAGATAGGAGGTGGAGCAGACACCATGTGTGCTTTCGGAGAGGAAGCCAAAACAAAGCGCTTACTCTGTTCAAATTGTGCCCGACCTGCAACATCCGGTGCAAGCACTGCCTTGCTCCAATCCGTTTTATTTGGAGGCAAATAAAACCGGTCATGAGGAAGATTTCTCCACCAGTCGGGAAAGTTCCCAGTGACTTTATAGCAGAACTTCAAGCTATGGCCCGACTTTTTGCAAGTGGTACAATAATAAAATTTGGATGAATCAGCGATGTTGTTATCATGCCCTCCTTTCGACTGCCGGCGACTGTGATGGACCCGGGTAGCGAATGCCATGGTGTCAGGTACAGTTTCAGGTTTATGAGACGAAATATTATGGACTCCTTCATCTTGCAATAATAGGCGATTATAAATAAGATCTAATTGAGGAAGAGGAGTAATACCGAAAATTTGAGAGCGGATATTGGCGAATCGTTCGTCCAGTCCCATGAGGAAATCTCAGACACGGTTCTTCTCCCGACGATTTTTAATGATTTGCAACCAATCACAAGCGTAAGGGTTACAAGAGCAAGATGGGAGAGCGTCATGTTCGACGATGGCATCCCAAATTGCAGTCATACGACCATAATAAGACATCAAAGTCTCGAGTGGTCCCTGACGGCACGCAATAATTCCGCCTGCAAATAATAAATACGAGGCTCATTAATTTGAGAGAAACGATTTTTGATATCTTGCCATACTTGTTTGGCCTCGGGTCGAAGAGAAATCTGCTTCCGTAACTCGGGTTCGATTGTATTAAAAATCCACATTGTGACATAAGCAATGGTCGCTTGTCAAGCCTCGAAAGTGGAATCTATGGCGGCCGGCTTTGATATCGTACCATCGATGTACCCAAGTTTGCCTTTTGCCATGAGAGCGAGATGAAACGAACATGACCATTCGTCATAATTTCTGCCATTGAAGGCAGTTGCAATAATGGTAGAACCCGGTTGCTCGACATGAACAAACGAGTAAGACGGGGTTTTTGTTGTATCAATGATTTGGGAGGCGGAATTTGTCATGATGATTTGACGAATTAGGGACTAGGTAGCACCAAAACGGACACGGACACGGACACGACACGGACACGTGACACGGCACCCCATGAAATTTAGGACACGGGACACGTTATATAAATTTAATAGAATATATATTTTTTAATTAGAAAAGTTCGATTTTATTTTTATAAAAGTATTTGATGTCAAATTTAAATAAGTGAAAGTAAAATTTGCCGTTATTTATAACTTATTTTTATTTCTCATCCAAACTCATCTTCTAATCAATCGCTTTCGTGAACTCATTTCTCGTCTAAAAAACATAATTCACCCTAAATGATGTCCAAATACCATGGACACGCGTCAGACACGTCCAAAATACCATGGACACGCGTCGGACACGTGCCCAAATAAATGTTGGAAGTTAGACACGGCTTTATAGGTGTCCGACACGTTTCGACGTGTGTCCGGGGAGTGTCGGTGTCCGACACGGTACGGCTGAAAAAGAGAAGTGTCCGTGCTACCTAGATTAGGGATCGAAAAAAAAAATGAAAGATTGAGAAATTGGAACCTTAGCTCGATACCATATTACGAATTGAGAAGAGAAGAGTTATGCATTGAATGTAATCGTTTATTGATCTTGTGTTTCTTACTGTAATACATGCTAATATTTATATCCTAATTGTACAAAGTATTTACGGTAACTGAGATATTCACAATAGGTAGGAAATAAGCTAATTGAGGCAATACATGATTGTTGCCTATTACATATAAGATGCGGCGGATAAGGTAGACAAGTAGCCGTTGTGTGTGGACGCGTATTAGTTCTTCTCTAATTTTACATCACCTTATTTCCGGCTACTGTTGTCGTCATTAGGGGAGGGGGTTTGTCGACGGAGTAGCTCGCTGACGGTGGATTGTAGTGGGAGTGAGTTAGGGTGGATGGGTGGTTGCGTGTGGTGGAGAAACCATGTGGGTTAGGGTGGTTGCACTAGTCGTCGGCAGAGGGAGGCTTTCATTTAGTAAGGGGCGCATGAGTCTTTCTAACATTATTAGGTGAGTTTTCTTTAAACTTGTGTGCAAGCTCACGAGGATATTGGATTGTATTGGAGGGAGTACAATTTTTTTTTTTGACAAGTAGGAAAAGCTCACATTCTAGCCCAATCATCTAGCTTATGAGCAGTGGCATTACAAGATCTGGGAATATAAGTAAAACTAATACAATGAAATTCCTTAGCTAACTTCATAATAATGCCAATAATCGAAGTTGTTAAATGATTATTAGTTTTTCCTTCCAGTATTTGTGTGAGACTACGGAGATAATCTGATGCAATGGAAATATGAAGAAGCTTTTCTTGTGAAGCCCAGCGCAGGACTTCCCAAATAGCCTTGCCTTCAACTTGCTTAGCACTTTGAGCAAACATAGAAATCGTAAACTCAGAAGTGTTACAATTAGGGGAAACACAATTCCAACCAATGCCACATAACCTCTGCGAGGTCCATGACGCATCAACACAGATGAAATACTTAGCACATGAACCCAACTCACCATACAACATTAATTCTGCCCCAGCCTTCAAATTTATTTGCAACCGTATCAAATCCGACTCTGGCCCTATATTCTCAAAACTAGGCGGAAAATCCATTGGACGAGCATTGGAAGTAGATAAGACTAGGTTAAACTGGGACTCATAGTGTAACACTAAGGATTTACGAGCATAAGTAGCTCGACCGAGCTAGAAGTAGCTCGACCGAGCTAGAAGTAGCTCGACCGAGCAGCCTGACACTTAGAGAAATTTTACGAGTTTTCTAGTTTCAAAAGTTCCTGGAATGATTTTAGTCGGCCGAGTCACTTTGACTCGACCGAGCTCAGAGTAGCTCGGTCGAGCCAGAGGTAGCTCGACCGAGCCGACGGTCTGCAGATACGAAATTCCGGTTTTTGGAAAATTAGTATAAAAGGGAAAGTTAGCTTTCATAATCAGTTTTTACAATTCTAAAACCCTAATTTGAGAGACAAAACATCAACAACTTTCCTTTGAATACTATTGCTCCAATTATCGAGGATTCGGATCCAGATCTGCGGTA
>JAGPOY010006895.1:0-10030 GCA_018983105.1 Silene uniflora | reverse complement strand
AATCATTTTTGTTTGAACATTATAGTTGATTCGAGTCAACAAACAAGACGAGTGATTGGTAACACAACTCAACATCCAATGCCAATTACCCGTCCTTCGCTATGTGATATTACAAACGGCACTCCACTATTTTTATGTTATTTATAATTTATCATCTCTTTTCGAAATTTCGAAAAAAAACTTTTTACCTCACACCCGTGTTAAATTAATTTTCTAATAAATGATAATCTATTTTTTTTTCAGTTTCCCGAACCCCAAAGCAAATGACAAGAAGAAGCGTAGGTGAGCAGAACTCCATGACATTACCATCAAATGGCGTAACTATTGGCCCTATATCATTACCTGTTGATGCTCTTATAAATAGTATAAAATATTAATGTTTTTTGGTTAATATTTTTTAAAATATTAATCATTATATCAATGTTCTTAAAAACATATCCGTGCAATTTGCACGGGTTGAAAACTAGTATATATATATATATATATATTGATTTCATCCGTTGAAAGAGTTACTCTCATGTATTTATGTAGAATCGTTTATAGTGTGATGAAACTGATAAAAGATAGACTTTAATATGCTAATACTTGTATTTATTTATAGTAATATCTACTCCCTCTTATCCGAAATAACTGTTCCTTTTGCCATTTCCGTCTATTCATATAACTGTCCTATTTGCCATATTTAGACAGGTTTAATGACTTTTCTACCCTTTGCCCTTTTCATTATTTACAACTCAACTCACTCTTAACTCATTACTTTTCATTATTTAACTCACTTTCTTCTTACCCCAAACAATATTTTTCATTATTTAACTCCATCTCTTAATTTTCGTACCAAACTCCAAATGTGACAGTTATTTCGGCTAGGAGGGAATAACTGTTTTTGACCATTTGATACTTTATAATGATAACCGAACTATTTAAATATACTTGTCATCGTTTGAAAGTATAACAATTTGATACTTTATAATGATAACCGAACTTTTTTTATAAGGTAATTTTAGAAAAGTGTAATATATAAGGCTGTAATTATTAGTTTACCCTAAATATAGACGTATTTAAACGTAATTTATTTTCGCAGTACACAATTTACTCATTTCAGTACATTTTGCACCAAACTTTTCATTTTTCTACCCTTGACTAAAAAACATCAAACTTAATTCCTCTAACTTCTCTCTATTGTTACATGAGTTACATCCTTAACTTCCTTTAAATTATTCAATGATTAATGATTTTTCGAATATAAAACAAGTATTTAAATCACTAATCCATTACTAATAGTCTAATAATCGAATTGACTCTTTATTAAAGTTTTGTATCATTTTTTAATTAGGGTTCGTTCAAATTAATTATTGTTAATTGGTGTGGGATAATGGGGATATGAGTGTAGTCGGATGTCGTCGACGACATGGGCAGACGCAAATTAAATGGTCAACAACAGCGGTGACCAGTGAGCGTAGGCGGGTAGCCGGTGCAAGTGGCTACCGGTGGTGTTGGTAATGGAGTGGTATAAAAGTAGCACATTAGCACATAGCAAAGCTTACTGTATTCGATTCAATACATTGAATATATTTGCTTTTCCTTGTTTTAATTCAATGTAATATTGTACCAGATTATTGCTCGTAGTAACTACTTCAATTAATTTGATTTTTTTTTAATGTTCAATTTGTTTATGAATGCAGTACAAGACGAAATTAGAGGAGAATGAAGATTTGAAATTAGAGAGAAGTTAGAGAAGGAAAATAAAATGGATATAATTGTCAGTAAAAATGTGTACTGCGAAAATCAACACTTATTTAAATCTACAAGTTATTAATAAATAATAACTCGTTATCTTATAATGAACCATTTGTGGGGTTAAAAATGGTTTTGATTTCTTGAAAAGGTCTGCTATAAACTGGTCCAAGCCATGATTTAGGCTAGAGTACTTGTCCGGTCCAACTCATAGTGGGCCAAACTAATACGTGGTACCTTGGCCTGAGGATACACTTACCGGGCCTGCCTCATGCCATCATGGCTAGTTTCTATGTTAAGGTGGACATTGAGAAATATTTGCCTTCTTTTGAAGGACGTCCTCCCTACACCCGAAGGAGAATTTTACAATATTTAATTCTCATTTTGATCCTCCTCTTTTGTGTGTAGGGAGGACGTCCTCCGAAACGACGCAAGTATTCTCCGTTATTGTTTTAGCACGACCACCATCCAAGTATGGCTCAATCTAAATAGTAGATGCGATCACTTTTTTTAACTTGGCTAATCACTTTTGGCTTCTGTTTCACAATCGAAGCCGCAAATCCTAGACTTACGGCTTAAGATAAACCGAAGTATAAGTGCTTTTTATTCGAAATTATAGGCAGCAACGGATTCAGAAAATTATCTTTATAAGTTTCCAAAGAAAATATTATACTTGTAAGCTATAACCTATATTTACAAGAAGATATAAATTTATCATATATATATATATATTTTACCTTATAATTGGACTGAGATACACACCCGCGAAAAAAAAATATGGTGTCCTAGGACCTTGAAAAAAGCCTGGGCAAACTATAGAGGTGCCAAATAGGTCAATCGGGTCGATGGTCGGTCATTCTGGGTCTGTCACATCTTTCGAAGTGGGTCAGGTCATTTCGGGTCGGGTGTATCAGGTCAACGTTAAAACTTAAACAGTTTAATTAGTATTAATGTGACTAACAAAAATTATCCTACAAAACTAGTTATTTTGCTATACAGCGTTGCAAATTTTCAATCAATGAACGTACCCTTTATTTTGACTTATATAATATTAACATGACTTAATACTAGTAATTTCGTGTCATTTTGGACACTTTGGATTATTTTGAATCGGGTCATTTACGAGTTGGGTCACCTTGGGGTGGGTCAACATCAAGTCAATCAAAGTGCGGGACGAGTCAATTCGAATTTTGGGTTATAATCAGATAAGACAGTTTCAGGTGATTTTTGGTCTTGGGTTAGCCATATCGGGTCGGGTCAGCTTTGCCTGGTCTAGCCATAAGTGATTTATGTACTAGTGATCGCACAAGGATCTTAATCTTGTTCTGTGAAAATCGACAAGTGTGATTCAGGCATTCAACAATGGACTGATCAATTCATCGATTTTTACAAACCTTTTTTACTCAAATTTCTAGTTTTTCAGTGGAAAAATTATACCCATATAGGATAGTAATAGGGCGCATCAAGTCTCAACTCGGAACCACCTTAATTATAAAATAAAACTCGGAACCACCTTAATTATAAAATAAAAATTTATTTTAATTAAATAAAATGTTATGTTTGTTATCGTTTGTTTCTTGGTTCACCCTCTTCAAGGAGGACGATCATCCTAATTTTTTTCGAGAAAGTAATTAAACTTCCTAAAATGCCCTTCAATTAATAAATGTATTCAAATTTTTAAAAACTAGATATGAAGTGGTGTTAATTTGCTTTACACCATCTCATTTTCCTCTTCAAATTATGTTACGATTGTTATCTTATGTAAAACGCCGCACTCGTGATGGTAAATCAGACTCTTTGCACACTTTCAAGTTTAAATGTAATAGGCTTAGTACACCAATTCTTATTTAAGACGATGTTAATTTAAGACGGTTCTCACACTTGATTAAAATAACAGTGCCAATAAAAAAAGTGTGAGAGGTCGTAAATTAAAACCGTCTTACGCAAGACCAATTAAACTTAGCAATAAGGCATGGGCTAGTGCCTAGTGGGCTACCCCAATCCACCGGTAAGACTTAAGAGCAGGTTAAGGTGACGGCGGACAGTAGAATAGTAATACATATTTTCACAGTAGTCACCGCCAATACGGAGAGTCGGAGAGTAGTAACACGAGAGTAACGCTTTGTTAATGTGAGAGTACGGAGTAATTGACTGTTGAGTGTTGATACTTGATAGTGAAAGAGTTGTAAAAATGGAGGGTTAAAATCGTCATTATAAAAATTAGCATTACCCCGCAACACAAGTAACCCACGAGATTAGCCCTGCATTTGGGTCCCACTGTCTGTCTTATTCTGTCTTTTAACATAAACTATACTGGACCCACTCTCTTCCCCCTCCATTCTCTCACTCTCTTCCTTTTGTCTCCCACATCCCACAGACCACCACCCATTAGCCCATCACTCCTTCCTTACGTAATCCTTCTACAAGCACAAATTTTGTGTTATGTGCCTAAGTTCTGTTATTAGTATTCGGTTTAAGTTTGAATTTAATCATCTTTTGCTCGTATGATTTTAGATCAACTATATAAATTTGATACTCCCTCCATACCAGACCAATGGTTACAGACTACAGTTGCCTATTTCGGCCGTACCATACAAATGGTTACATACCATAAATAGCCTATTATTTACTCTTATACCCTTTGTGGGCCAAACATTCCACCCAAATACTAACCCATTAATCCACACCAACCCAACATTAACAATATTTTAACTCAACTACTACCCCATCAACCCAACATTACTTTCCATATTTGCCCCTACTTTTACCCTCTTTTCTTAAAATCCGTTTTTTTTACTATGTCACCATTGGTGTGGTATGGAGGGAGTATGATTTACCTTTTTTACCCTAATTATTTGTTTACCTATGCTATTTATAGATGTCTCATTTATTTATTTATTTTTGTATATTAAATATTTTTCAAAGTAATTTGATCATTCACATAATATTAATATAATATATTGTCCACTAAAATTATTCAATAATGATATTCATAAATAGTTCCCTCAACATTCCTTGGTATTTCTGCCAAAACTAATTTTATCTTATCTTATTTATAAAACATACAACCACAGAGCTTATGTGTCGCTCTGTGGTTGAAAGTACATTATTTTTTTTTTTTGAAGTAGGCCCCATAATGTCCTCCATGTTCTCTCCCATATTTTTTGTGCTTTTATATAGAGAATTTGTGATGCAACAATTAATTCAAGTTGAATATATATGACTGATATTCAAAATCAACCTGCTAATTTTGTAGATACAATATAAAATAAATAAAATTAAAATTTAGGATTACATAATTATTATTATTATGTAAATACACAATGATAATTATGTATAATAAAATACAAAATTCGTGCATGCAGTCAAAAACACAGTTTAATTTAAAATAACATACATTTTTATGATTTAATTGCATAATTAGAAATGAGTAAATTAAAATAAAATATACGATTCAAAGGAATTTTGTATGTCATATTAAATATTAAATCACACAATAATTCCAAAAATCAGGAAAAATAAATCTGATATAAGTCATTCATCAAATAAGACCGCGTTAATAAAATTAACGAGAATGTAAATCACGAGTTGGAAAATATAGTCACAAAAAATAGAAAAAATAGAAAAACCTAATAAACTAAATTACGTCAAACAAGGATAAAATCTTTAGAAAAATTACTCACCAATTTAATGTTATAAAAATAATCAAAACTATACTGCACTAAAAATATAATTGAAAAATTTAATGAAAAAAGAGCATATTATTCTATAAATCAAATACTTTAGAAAATATATAAACTCACAGATCTAATTCTTTTTCACTTGCATGAAATATTTTACTTAAATAAAAAGTAGCTAATTAACTTAGGTCGAAATTGATGACCAACAATATGAAAAATATTTGTAAGGTCTATGAGATTTATAAAAAAGTAGTTAATTAAGCGGATGGTGTTTCTTAAGAATACATTTTAAAGAGATTTATGAAGTATTTTTATAACACCTTCATACCTTATAGTATATCTTTATATGATAATTTCCAAGTAACAATTTATATTCAATGAAAATTGGGCAGAATTTGCATTTTAAGATATGCACGGGTCAAAAATTTCATTTTGCCATGTGCACGAGTGTAATTAAATGAAAAAACGGGTTAACAATTTGTAATTTCACTAATTCTATAATAATTTTAATATAAATAATTTTGTTTTACCTATATAAATCAGTCTTTTTTTTAGGCCGCCTGAGTAATAAGGCCGAGTGGAAACTCAAATTTAGCTAACAAGAGGGCGTATCTTACTATATATAATAATTATCCAACCAAATCAAAGAATCATGTTGAGTTAACATCAGTTATGAAAGGTTTACGGAAAACAGAAAAGGGGCAGAAATAGTCATCGAGAAGACCAGTCAAACGGGTGGACGAGTCGATTCATACGGGTTACAAGTCAAGTAAGGTCAAAATTAAAATTTCCAACCTTAAGAACCCATTCTTATAATGGTATTGGATTTATTTATAAGTCATATAAAATCTTGAATATGATTTGATGCATTTTCATGCGTTAATTGTATAATTTCTGATAAAAAAAAATGTATTGTTAGAATCATAAAATCGTTAATAGAACCGTATGTTGAATGTCTTAATTGCTAATGGACAATTCAAATTTCGGATCTTAAATTTGACTAGAGATAAAATTTAATTTTTTTAATACTTTTAATACAACAATATTAAAAATAGCATACCCGTGCAATTTGCACGGGTTTAAGACTAGTAAATGTAAACAAAAAACCGGATAGAGAGAGTATGAACTCTGAGTCAAAAAGCTTAAATACTCCACCCGATTTCTAAAACGATTGGCTAGCTAGAATGTTGGTCTTTGTCAAACATAATTTGTGGTTGTAACTTTGTGTTTTTTCGAATTCTATATGGTATTTCTAGTTTCTGAAAACGTCACTGATATCCCTTAACCTAGTAAAATTTTCCTGAATATCCAAATTACTATTAAACAAGTTTTTTAAACAGTTAAATTTTGTAAAAAAAAATATGTTTACAATTGAGTAAACGATAATTATATTAACGGCATGACAAATTATTGGCGAAAAATCAATCAAAAATGCATAAACTAAACATTTCAAAGTGACGGATTAGAACATTTTGGTATTTTAAGATTTTTCATGAAATATAGGATTATCATTGGGATTTTGAAAAGCGGGTGAAGAAATAAAGGGCAATTAATTTTACAAATTAATTGAATATAAGTCAAAAATTTTAATTTCAACACCTAAAAAACTAAAATATAAGTCAAAAATTTTAAAAGCTCGAAAAATCGAGTCAACTAAGTAAAACTAATTATCCATATTTTTGGTGATGCTCTTTTGTTCACTTCACTGTGAGGTGATCGTCCGGAGCCTGATCTCCGGCCGTTTTTCAGTTTCCCATGTTTTAATTACCTATCAGGTTTTCTCTATACTCGTATTTTCCTGTTTGCATCTTAGTTCTATCGTCTGTTGTTTATACTTTCTCCTCGGGTTTTCCTCTTTGTTTAAGCGTTTTGTCGGGCTTCTCCTGGTTAATTGTTGCTGTTAATTCTGTTACGACTCGATCGAAAAATAGCTGCTGATAGTTCCAGACTTCCAGGCTTTATTTCTTGGTTTCGTAGATGGAATATCAGTTTCTTTTACTTAATCTTTGTGATTTGGTTGTTGTGGGTGATATTGGTGTCGATGATGATGACCTTGCTAAGTTGGTTACGGAATTGGGGATTCCATCCATCTCTAATGTCCATTTGGTGAAAGAGAGGGGGAACTCTCTTTTCAGGGAAGGTAATTTTGTTTTGGCTACTCGTCACTACATTCAAGCCCTTAAACTCATCTGTTTCCTAGGTCTTCCACCCATACATGACCAGCCCGTAGCCACTTCCCTCTGCCTCTCCCTTGTTCTTAATTTAGCGGGTTGTGAGTTGAAACTTTCCCAGTATAATCGGGCTTGCTGTTACTGTACGTTCGTCTTATCTTTTGATCTGAGCAATGTTAAGGCCCTTTATCGTAGGGGCTTGGCTTTTAAGCACCTGAATCTTCTCAACAAGGCTCTTGAAGACTTTGAACATGCTGTGAAATTTGACCCGCTTAACAGAGATGTTAACCGGGAACTCCATTCTCTGGCTGACCTTTTAATTTTAAATGTTAATGGGAAAAGGGTCGCTTGTCCTTTTAACCCTTTGGGCTCAGACAAGAAAGGTAAGAAACCTTTGCTAGCTAATGAAGTGGTTGATAAATCAGCGATACATGTTGGATTGAATGAAGCGTCTTGTAGTAGAGCTCCTTTGGTTACAGATCATGTTTCTCCTCCTCACATTGAAGTTACAGTTAGTTCTCCTTTGGTTACAGACCATGTCTATCCTCCTCACACTGAAGTTACATCTACTTCTGCTTCTATTATTAATTCCGACCTTGCTAACGTGACTGGTTCCCTGTTTGCGGCCACTGATATTATTCCAGATTCTGGAAACCTTAACGAGACTTCTCCCGCTTTGTCAGCTAAGGATGACTGTATTCCCTCCAATACAAATTACTCCTTCTCCAACAAAAATTATCCTAAAAATAATTTGCGTTTGTCGTCTCAAGATTATGAGAATTTGTTATGCGAGAGAGATATCCTTTATTTCCATCCAAGATCTTTGTCATCCTTGAGGGTTCGTCCCCTCATCTCTACAAATTCTATTTCGACGGGAACTCCCCATGAAGAGATTTCAAGGGAAGCAGCAGTTCCCATTCCTTATCCTTTACATGAAGTGCGAGATCAGCATTCTCATTTGCATTCGGGTTCTGAGAGTTATCAGTTGGGTCAAGAGGAGGCTGTTTCACATGTTGCCAAGAAGAAACGGCTTTCGTCTGATTCCTCTCTCGATAGTATATTGTCCATGGTTCAGTTTCAGTTTGTTGCAGTCAAGGAGTCATTGAGCAGGAAGTGTTGTCGCAAGGTGGAGCATTCCATTCACCGGGGTCGTATGGTTAAGTCTGGTCTGAATTCGAGGAAGAAATCGTTGGGTTTTGTTCACAACTTACCCTCTTTTTGCAGGTACACAGAAAAAGTTGTTGCTGTTACAAGTTCTAAAAGAAAGGAGGTTGATTTGATCCAGTTCGAGGACTATTATCATCCACCTTTTAAGAAATGTTCCCTTTCATTTTCCGTTAGTTTTGCTTGTAATTTTAGCCCGACTAGTTCCGTTTCTAGTAGTTTAGGGGTATCTAATTCCCCTATGTTTGTATGGTAATCAGATACTATATATGTAATCTCTTTTTAATCTATATATAATTATAATAGAGGAACCACTTGCCACGTGTCCTACTCACATTAATCTGTTTCCCGCCCAACTTCACTCAGTTAACCAAAACAGGAAAGAAAATCATACATTACTGCCAATATTATTCCTTACTTTTTCTACCCATGACTAAATATTTTCTCACTTAACCAAAACAGGAAAAAAAATCATACTCTACTGCCACTATTATTCTTTGCCTTTTCTACCTATGACTAAATATTTTCTATTAAATCACATCTTTTATCTACAAAGTTTTGTGAGATAAAAAGCCTGAAATTATGATATCTTTTACCTAAAAAGTTTTTGAGAAGAGTTGTTTTTGAGGGTAATTATTTTCTCTTTACATTAATTTTACGCTATAACAAATTTTTTACTAAAGTTACAAAACAAGTTACTTACTCCGTATTTTCTAAGTATACCGGTTACGGGATTCTGTTCATTGATCTTCGGACAATAAAGAACAAGGACCAAGCATCGGACAATATGGTGTTAGCAAATTTTGGCAATGTAAAAGAGAAATGTTCTACTCTTTTTTGAAAATCTGTGTTGCGTGTTTTTGTTAATAGATCTATTAGATATTGGGTACTTTTGACATTGATATACTCCCTCAAATTTAGTTCATTGGCCCATTGACTTTTGGATTGTCTATTAATCGGTAATCACCAAGGGAAGGAACAAATTGTAACTATCCGGCAAAATATTGTAAATAGCTAACATAATTGTAAATATGGGGAGTAGCTTATGAATATAGATAGATTATTACATTGATCAGAGAAAACTTATTTGCTCCGAATAATACAATGCTACAGATACATATTTTCCATGTTAACACTTAATATAAATGATAAATCAATTATATAACATAAATCAATTAACAAAATGTTGTAACTCTAGGAATTTAAAACTTAACTATATACATAATTTATATATGTCCGTGCAATTTGTACGGGTTCTAAACTAGTAGTTTATATAAAATA
>JAGPOY010006894.1:0-10030 GCA_018983105.1 Silene uniflora | reverse complement strand
CGATGAGTAATCACCCGTGAGAAGGGGATTACGCCTAGCGGTCGTCTTCTAGTCTCTCAAGCTAGAAGAGGTGTGCACATCAATGACTAGGTTTAGTGGAAAGGCTGCGGTCTGACACTGGTGGATTTTAGGGTACCTGTTGCGATGGGTACCTGGCAGGGCTACATGTTGCGATGTGTAGTCGGTTCTGGTAGAGGCGAGGGTGGATAAGGAGATCACAACTCAATGTTTGTTGCATTGATTCCGCTTGTGTTCATGTATCCTGATTGTCTTACTTTTATCTACAGTTGAACTGACCCCGGCGTTGTATTGTCTTATGACCTACTGTGATCCATCCGGGTGGTGAGTAGATTGTTTAGCAGGTTTTGATGTGCTGATGCTTGGATGTTGATGCGGGATGAGTCGGGCTGTCATCACGTAGTTTATGCTGTAGATCATTTAGTTGTAGTCTTTATGTTGTTTATCGAGACAGTTGTATTTTATTTTGAGGCCCTTGTAATCAGATAAAGCGTTATTCAATAAAGTATGTTCAGTTATTGTTTCTATGATTTCACTACCTCGGGCAACCGAGATGAGTAGCGCTCCCATATGGTAGGGTAGTCCTTGGTAAAGGCACCCCGGTATATGGGGGTGTTACAATATTACCCTTTCGCTCACGTTGAAATTTTTTGCCCTCACTTACTTAATTCCTAGGTTCACCAACCGAAAATAAACAATTTAATATTAAAATTGAGAACATATATATAGATATAAGGTATAATTGGATTGTGATTATACACATATAAAAGTATTTCACTTGCCCTTCCCTTTATCTAAATTTCCCATTACTACAATGAGGTCGGATTCAGGTTAGGTTAATTTGGGTTCGGGTTTGTAATAATTCAAGCCAGGTCGGGTCATTTTAGATTCAGGTCATCTCCAGACTCCAGGTAGGTTGTTTTCAAGTTATTTGAGGATATAGCTCAATTTGCGATAATAAACATTCTGATTGGGTTAAATAAGGTCGGGTTAATTTAGTCCGAGTTATTCGGATCGGGTAAGTTTTGCCATGTCAAACAGTGAGGGTAAGATCACTCTTTAGGATGAGAGAGGCCTAAGGAGAAAATTTTAAAGGAGCACCAAGACCTGATATAACAGTCACGACGCGGTAATCCAAGTGTCAATTAAACTCATTGTCAGAAACGTTATTTCAAGAGCCATTGACAATAACAAAGGACATCAATTACATGGCTGAGGTGGGGAAAAGAGGTCCAGAAAAGGGATCAAAGAGGCATAAGAGTGAACCGCATTTCATTTATCTTATTATTTAGATACAAAGATCAAAAGAGAGAAGACATATACATATTGTATGTATTGCATGGAATATTAAGTGATTAAAAAATAAATGGACTGTCTTTTTTGTTTTGTTTTACCAAAATCTCTAAACTACCAAATAAATGGAAAAAAAAAGGTTATCCAAATGTCAATTAATTTAGCTAAGAAAATCACATGTTGAAGCAATTATGATCGTTAATCAAATTATGAAGCATTAAAATTGTTGTAGAGTCCCATACTCCCATGTACACAATAAAGGCTAAAACGACCATACACATCATCCATTTAGTTAATTATTTTAGATTCCGTGCAACGCACGGGCAACACACTAGTAGATAATAATTTAACTAAAATAGAGTTTGTTTCCTTGTATAATCAAGATTCCTTTTAGAGGGAAAACTATTGAGAATTTGTTATTTTCTTAGTAGTAGGGGGATTGAAATTTTAAGCACACATTCTTAATAAGGGGGGTGGTGTTAGTGACAGTGACAAAAAAAAAATTCTCTAAGGGCAAGGAAAAAGGATGGATGTATATGTCGCTCTCTTTAAAAGTGCTCACCGTGTGTTCCCAAAACCGGGGAGGAAGGGATAACGCTTAGGGCCTTACGCTACCTTGGTTCGTGCCATTGACAAGGGTTTTGCAACCACCTACGAGTAGTATTTATAGGATGAGCTCAGAGTTCTATACTTCTATACAACAAGAGAATTAGGGGACTTGTCTGCAGAACGTACTTACCGGCTTGATATACCAGAACTTTGTGGAACCCGATTTCTTGTTTCAAGGTATGGTTGGCTGCTGCTTCTCTCTTCTGAAACATCCGCTTTGTTCCTTTTCAGTCCATTTTCACGGGCAAGGATAGACCGTCCTCCCAAGGATGTTGCTAAGTTAACAAATCCGATGTTTGACTTCTCAGCAACCCCGACATCCCCAGACTGAACGGTATTCGCTATAAGCTGACGGTGATTTTCACTATAGGACATTTACATGTCAGCGCGGCAATTCAAATTGGAAAACAGTTGCTCATAGGTACATTTGTCCAGGTTGTTGTATCGTTAACACGATTTATGTCAAGGGGATTTGGTATTGCTTTGATTTTACGGGCAGTTTCATTATTTTCGACCCATGGCTGAAACGGGTTGAAAATTTGGACAAACATGATTGTGCCAATAGCCATGTGTCGTACGTTATGAAACATGGTGACCAACTAGTATTTGTACCCAGAGTGTATTTTCTGAGGAGATCTTCTTAAATGGACCAGACGTTGAAAGGGAATATAGAAGCATGTATTGCCCTAGAAATATCGAGACCCTGCTGCACAAATCGGTCAAGCAAGCACTGCCGCTGATGCAGGGCATGTTGGTAATGGATTCGTTTTGAGAGAGGCTAATTGAAATGGAAATATGGAACAAGTCATGAATGCAGGTGAAAGAAGGCATACAACTTACAAGTATACAACTGAGAAATCTTATTGCAATTCATACATCATTCCCAAATGCCCAAATACAAGTAAGTACATAACAACACAAATTCTCATTTAAGACGGAAGCATCCGTCTTAAACTTAAAACGGTGGTAAGTGGTAAACTACCAATAAATCAGACCCAGCTGAAAAAAAGTACCCACCACAATAGAAAATAAAAGAACTGAGAAATACACACAACATTTTTGCAAACTTTACATTTTGCAAAACAGCTCCTACACAACACATTCTTGTGGAAACAAAGCCAGACCATAAGCACTCGCCACCGTAAGCACCCACCTAGAGGCGAACAACGGGGAGAGCAAAAAAAACCGGACTTGAAATATAATTACTAGCAAGGATCTTTACTTGGATTTGTTCAATCGGTTTAGTGTTATGTACTCTGCATCATCGTTGATGAAGCTCCACCAAAGGTAAGAAAGGGGTATCGTAATCGCATGCCAGACAGCGCGGGCATCAATATACCCCCAATAAGGCGGAAAGTCATATATCCATAGTAGTATTGAAAGAGCTCCACCATATGCGACGACTTGTAACTTCAAACGTGCGGGATGCAGACTTTTTCCGGCCCATATGACCCACAGTAGAAATTGGGTCAATCCCATGGCTAAGCAAACTTTCATGTTCAACCCTGATGAATGAACAAGATAAACATAAATATACAGAGTATTTGCTAAGCAGAGGTCTCTGAAGAAGCCTAAAATGTGCAGATGATAAGGTTCAATCAACAGCTGACAGAAAAAAGAACTACAAGAGCACTCCAGAGGAGTCGTTTTATGACGTTCATAGACGTAGTTCAAAATTTGTACGAGTTATTACAGATATAGAAGAAAATATTGCATTAATAGGGATATGAAAAGAAAGTTTTACCATAATCGAGATAGTAGAAGTTGAGGAACAAGATATGTGTTGTCACAAATGCAGTTACAGGTGCTCCTGCCATAACCCTAGTAGCCTCATCCTTTATGTTGAAGACTCGAAATATGGCCATTATAAGACCGAAGCCAAGTAATGCTACGGAAGATGAGTACCCTAGCTTCTCTGTCAGGTCAAGATCTCTGAAAAAGAATGATATGTTATAGTATTAGCACATAATAGGAGGCGAAGGGGGGGAGAGGAGAGAGGGCTCATAGGGAAAAAGGAGCTAGGAAAATATACCTCCTAATCTTTCCTACCGTGTTCTGAAAGCAGCGACTCAGCGAGTTAATGTGAAACTCCACATAAAGTGAACATTTAAGGAAGTTCTACCCTAACACCAATTAAGAATAATGCGAATAACTCTTAGGTTCGTAAAGTGATAAATTTTTACTTTCTAATCAATGTGGGACGTTCACATATGGGCGAACATGTTAGAAAGAACTCTAGCATTTAAGGAGTAATAGGTACTTAGGGAAGAAGGTTGACATCTAAGCATTGAAAAAAGCTCAAATTCATTAGATGAAGGATTTTGCATCCCTCCATTTCCTGCCCCTTCATGTACTCCTATAAAAAATGTGTTTTAGCAAAATCACTGGGGCTATGTCCTCAGCTTTAGTAGCTTCCGGATATTTCTTGTGCGCCACAGCTTCCAATTATGCATCACTAACAGAGGACAGAATTACAAGGATGCTTACTTACCGACTATGGAAAACTGCCGTCCAAAACCAGCAGTTCATAGCTAAGATACCGTATATATGCCACAAGCCAGTATACTCATAGTATGTCTTCTGATTAGGCATTAATGGCAACTTGTAATAAACAAGAATGAAGAAAGATATCCAGCCGTGAAATTGTATAGACAGATTCAGAGCGGACAGAGCAACAGAAACAGGCTCCTGAGAAGTAAAGATCGAAGGTTTTAGTCTGATGGGATCATCAAATGAAAGTATCATCACAAGGTGAGCAATTAGATACAACTATTGATTTAATTGTTTGATAACTACGTAAAATGAGACAATATGATTGGGACAGATGGAGGTATATGAAAACCTGAATCCCATAAACACGGCGATGTGGCCACCTCCCATGGTACTTGACTGGCTTATCCCCAAGCGTACTTCTTTCCTCCTCCCTTGCAAGCATACAATTGTATCTGCAGTCACTGCGGCAATCCCACCGTCTCCATTTTAAATAAAGTGGTTCTTGAACGTACCAATGACTGTCAGATATGTTACCATCAGCAGTGAATTGGCAATGCTGAAAGCATTGAGTTCCGACACAACCAGTCAGCTCACAGTGCTCTAGACAATCCCTGGTGGTTAACAGGATAACACAAATGATCACCGTTAATCCCAATTTTCATGAAACAGTATTAAAAGAAAAAGAAAAAGCATTTCAATTTTACAACAATAACTAAAGTCGCAAAATAAAAACATTAACTTCAACTAAAATGTGAACATTCTAAGAAGTATTTAGTTATCAGTATGTGATTCAATGCCGTTGCCAAAAATATTGACAGCGACATGTTACTTACAAGAGTTACATCACCAATTATCTAACAGGATTGTCAGCCAAAGACTAGATAAAGATTTTTCTCGCAGCTCACGGCTTTTTGATCGAGGGTATTTTTTGTTAACGATCATATTGAAGTCCCAGGGGTTCATATCAAGTTCTCCAAAGATATTACACATAACAAAATGACTGCAAAACCAAACTTCGACCAAGGCAAAGTTATGTAGAGAGGGGGGATACTAACAGCAGTATAATGTTGGTCCCATAACAGAAGCTAAACTTTAATCAATGAGTCTTGTTTACCACCATTGACGCATATAACCAAACTATTGACTATTTGATCCACTTACTAACGAAGAATAAATCATTAAATAGCTTGGTATTATGCATACAAGTGATACAACCGTCCCAATGTCCCATAAATTTATACAACGAAAAGATCCTTTCTCGATCTCACAATGAAACATTGACCAAGTCTACAATCGCAATTAGTAGGCATGGTAAATCAGAAATTCCAAAATTTACGAATTATAACTGTGTCAGTTATTAAACTAAGCACATCATGGTGACAGCGTAATACACTTGCTTCTACTTCATAACCTGAATGGCAAACTGCAGACATTCAGTATACAGGCTGCAACCAGCACAAAATAAACACGATGACAGAAAGACAATCCCCGCGGAAACATGCAAAAGAGAGACAACCAACAACAACAACAACATTACCCCAGTGCCTCAATGGCTCCCGCAAATTGCGGGGTAAGGGGGGGTCGGATGTACGCAGCCTTACCCTTGTGTTAGCAACACAAAGAGGCTGTTTCCGAATGACCCAAGATGAAAATTGCGCCGAGAACTGCATCGAAGGACCGCTACTTCACAAAATAAAGAAGCGCAGCCACTTTAGTAAGCCATTTTGATTTATTCCATTATAATCCATAGCCAAAGAGTAATGAATCTTTGGCTCCATCGGAAATATGGAAAAAAAGAGAGACAACCAGCTGCTAATAATCTGTTATTGGATTGATGCTCAAGCTCAACTCATATAACTTGGTGCTTACTGCCTAGAAGGTAAACTTTTGGAACACTTCCTTGTCATGGACTTTAAGACTGAAAGAAAGCACGATTTTCCTGAGACAACTAGCTGTAATAAGCCCATTTGGGATGATATTTGACCCGTTTTAATATTAAAACGGATACCTCCGTCTAAAGGAAGACTAGCTGTAATCAGAATTCAGAAAAGTTATCATCTTGAACTCACATACGGTGTACAAACATTATGATCTTACACACTTTGTTTACTGCTATCATTACATGAGCAGCAGAAAATTGTTAGTTGTGTGCGATACAAGTATACAACCGTCTTACTGGAGACTAACTGAATTACGCTACATGTCTGCGTAAAATCCCCAAACAAATTACCAAAAAATTCTCTTAATTTAGCAAAAGGGGGTTCATGATGAATTTATGAGGTCGACGGATCTCAAACCCAATTGACCCGCAAATGACTTTACCAGCTAAACTAGTTCGTATTCTACTCCGACACTTCACTTTGGCCACATGTCGCGTGCCCAACACTTTGACACATCAGTTTAGACCAAAAAATTACCACAAATTCTTATTTAAGACAGACATTATCTGTCTTAAGCTTAAAAAAGGTCAAATACATCCCAAATCACTTCAATTGTTGCCTAGAAAATGCTAAAAGTTTTGTCTTTATTACCACAACACTTGCTTGTATTTGACCCGTCGTAAGCTACGGATAGTAATTAAGCTAATAAGTATATCAAAGTGAATCACCAAATACAAATCACAAATATAGTAATTAAGCTAATTATTTGAGAATAAATTAAATTAATTAAGCAATAAAGAAGTAATAATTAACTAAATCTAGGTAAATTAAATTAGGGAAATAATAAACGAACCTATAAATTGGATCAACATCTCCTTCACTTGCTTGAAGGGCAACAGCAATACCAAAGAAAGCGAACAAGAATAACAACCAATTAAAAACTGCCATCTGTAAAGTTTAAGCAATTTCAAGCAGAAAAAAATGGAGATCAAGGGAGTAAATCAATGGCTGCAAAAATTTACATTTTAGGAGAGAGAAAGAAGATTTGTTAAGATTTGAATTAAATCAAGTTGGGGAAATGTGAGCATGACGTGGTCACATGACGAGTGGTAAGGAGTCGGTTCGTTTCATTTTCGTATCTTATCTTGTGTTTCATTATCTTTACTTTTTTTAAATTAAAATGCGCATTATATCGCGGAAAAGAATCAAATCTCAACTTCACTTTGCGTTTGGACATCTCTGTATCATTTGTTTAAATAATTTTCGTAAATGGAGTACGAGTATCTATCATGCATTCATGATAAGACGGAGATATTATTGGATGAGAATTAGTGAAAGTAGTGTGACATTTGATCCGTCTATAACTTTACACAGATAGTGGTCGTCTAAATTTGTACACCTATTTTTGACGGATATTGTGAATTTGTACAATAAAGATATGGAAAGGAACTAGTGATCGATTGCCACGTGGTGAGATTAGAATGGATGCGGAAGTATGTGGTTAACAGACTGACATATGGCGTGATGTTAGTAGGAATGTAGGATGTGTGTTTTATTTGTTGATTGGTTGGCCAGTGAAAATGTGTGATTATTTGCTTTTAGTTAAATCAAGTTGACATAGTTTCCAATTTAATTTCTACAGAGTAATAAATACGGAGTAATTTTTATAATTTCAGTAATTTATTTACCTATTTCATTTTAAAAACATTCATTTTAGAAACATTCAAGCCCATGACGGATATTCCAATGTCCCTGGTCATCCACTAAGACCATCCACAACAACAAATACTTCTATGTCTAAACATGATATTTTTACAAATATCACTACGCAACAAAAAATGTTTTTATCCAAAAATGACTTTTTTGTCACTCTCATCTAAATGTGACAAGTTTGACAATGAAAATTGTGAGTGTTGTGAACATTTTATTCCTTTTTTTTTCACGGAGTATTATTTTTGATGTGAGTTTGTTGTTGAGTGGAGATAAAAACTCAACTAAAACTAATTGTTATTGTGTGAAATTTTTGTGAGAGTTATCATCTTATGATAAGGGTAAGATTATTCGTAAGACTCTCCAAAGTCTTAAGACTCTGCCACCTTAGCTTTTCACTAACTTTTATTATTTCTTTATTGTTCAGATCCACCTCGGACTCACCTCAAACTCACCTCATACTTTATACATTATCCGTCAGACCCACCTCAGATTCTACTTTTACATTTACTTCTTATTTTTTTCTAAAAAGAAATGACACATGGCAAGTATTAATTGGATAATTTTCTTTCATGGTGGGGTCAAGACTCAACCAAAGTCTTAGGGTAAGATTATCCGTAAGACTCTCCAAAGTCTTAAGACTCTGCCAGCTCAGCTTTCCACTAACTTTTATTATTTCTTTATTGTTCAGACTCACCTCAGACTTTATACATTATCCGTCAGACCCACCTAAGACTCTACTTTTACATTTACTTCTTTTTTTTTATAAAAAGAAAGGACACATGACATTTAATAATTGGATAATTTTATTTCATGGTGGGGTCAAGACTCAATCAAAGTCTTAAGTTGAGTCTTGAATTTTCAAGACTCACCTTAAGACTTTGTTAAGACTTGGAAAGATTATTGGTAGTTTTGAGAGAGTCTTGTCTCAAGACTTGCCAAAGTCTTGTCTCAAGACTACCAATAATCTTACCCTTAAGTTGAGTCTTGGATTTCCAAGACTCAACTTAAGACTTTGTTAAGACTAGGGTAGATTATTGGTAGTTTTGAGAGAGTCTTATCTCAAGACTTGCCAAAATCTTGTCTCAAGACTACCAATAATCTTACCCTAAGTTGAGGTGGATAGGTTGAGGATCCACAGAAAACAACAAAAAGTTTTTATTGTTGTGCATGTTCTAACAAACGCTACAAATAGTCCCCTTCAATTTTTTATCTTTCTACCAAAACCAAAGATAAACAAATTACCGAATTGGTGGGATGATGAGACTTTGTTTGCAGTTTGCACTCTAAAATGAGTTTGAATAGTGTAGTATGACAACATGGGGTACGTTGGAAATACAATTCTAAATAGAGAGATATTAATATAATTACTAAAACGTTACGGTCCTGTTCTTTTGGACTGAAACTGTCTGAACTGAACTAAACTGAACTTAATGGAGTTGAATTGAAGTGAACTGAACGTATTAGAGCTGAAATGAACTGAACTGAAGTAAGAGTTAATTTGTAAAGAGAAAAGCTGAACTGAACTGAACTAAACTGAATGGGCTGAACTGAATCGAGCTGAACTGAACTGAACTGAATTGAAATGAACTGAAATTAAGTCCAAAAGAACAGGATCATAGTCTTTTTTGATGTAATACCATTTAGCACAAAACTAACAATTTTAATGTTAAACGAATACGCATATTCTTGTTCAAACGACCACTTTTCGACTAAAGGTTCAAACGAGTATATGTAAATATTTTATGGTTAGATGTAACTACAATGATACAACCAGTATTACAGCTTATGGTAAACTCGTTTTTCAACAATGGTCACATTTGAGTGTAAAATGGTTATAAAATCCAGTCTTATTATTGTAGACCAAGATAACCCGTATGAAGAGAGACCAATTGAAAAGAATAACGGAATGTGATTTAAATTGAGACATGTAAATGTCCAGTAGAAGCCATGAAGTCAGCAATCTTGTTGGCTTCACGAAAGGATGAGATAGGTTGGTCCTACCCAAGAGGATTAACCTAGTTTTC
>JAGPOY010006893.1:0-10030 GCA_018983105.1 Silene uniflora | reverse complement strand
TCTTAGACTATTTCTTAAGAATAGATGCAATTTGTGACAGGATGGAAGGAGGCCGTTTGAGCTTGTCTACCATGGTCAATTTGATGATTCTAGACCAAGCAACAATGTGCCCATCACTGGGAGGTAAAACATCTAACCCGATAACTAAATGACTTAAAGCCTGCAACTCTTGGCATCAGTTGATATGTTTCCACTGTCCAAATATTTCCTTAGGGATTTGAGTATGGCAATTGACTCTGTGCTCAGTGGCCAACCTGTGACATCAGTTCAGAAACCAAGGTCCTTATACAGCCTTTTCTCACATTTGCCTTTGTCAAAAACTTATTCTTTGAAAGCTGACAGCTTCTAATTTCTTTTGGCAGTGTCAGATGTAGCATCAAGTGGCACCCTGAAGTGAAACAATAATTTATGTTGATCAGTAGTGATAGTCTACAACTGTATCTTCCTGTCATACATTTTTTATAAATTATGATTTGGAAGTAATTCTTATACTTCATATTTGGATTAATGCATATTGCCTGTGTAACAGTTGTTTTGATTAAAACTGTTAATTATGCTGAAATAATGGTTACTCTCAATGCATTTCTGGTTTCATTTAGGTAAGTCAGATCCTGGTCAGAATTTGCTGCAGAAAGCAAGCAGTTCCAATGTCTGACTCTGACATGCTAAGTTCTAGTGTGAGATTTTCTGACTTAATTTTTAATACGATCAGGCGTATACCAAAAAAATATACATGTTCACCAAGGTATTACGAGGCCTTAAGGGCACTCTACATAATATAATATCCCGACTTTTTACCCCAATAAATGGAAAGCAATTCTTTTGTGAGTAGCATCAATAAAAGAGTATTTTACAGACTGGTAAAGGAAGTGTTAAAACATTTTCAGATCATTTCAAAGAACTTACCTCAATTAGAATGGATCATATTAGATTAACAAAAGACAAGAACTGGCACAAACGTTAAGCTGGGAATGAGCACACTTTAGTATTATCCTGTTACTGACCGAGTCCCATTATGGGCTGCCTCGCAACTTCGCGAGTCTCTCTGCTTCATGGGCACCTGTATCAGTGAGTTCTGAAAGGATTTTAATATCAATCGTTATGAGCTTGGGGTGTCAGAAGACTTAGATGAGGAGCTTGTTAAAAATCTTATGGTTGAATTGAGTTATGTTTTACTTAAAGCTGTTTTTGGAACCAGCCATTAATGGCCTTGGCCCTTGTTGCAATATGGCGAGCATAATTGTGGTCAAGGGAATATTTCTTGTAGCTCTACGAATTATGAGTGCTGACAAGCAACTGTTTCTAATTTTTGCTGATGTTTTAGATAACCTCACATAAAAAGTTGAGAAGGATTAGCATGAGGTCCGATAAATCTCTGAGACGTAAATAGTGATTTTTCAGGTTCTTCTGGAATTTGGTCATTTCTTGTTATGAGGATTTTCATCTGCTGTATCATGGCCAAATGTTATATTTGATGCAGGTATTAAGTTTATCCTTTGGTATGGAATACGTCTTGCCATCCCCTAACCCTGGAATGCCCCTCATAGATGAGTAGGAAGGTGATGGCTCCTATATCAAGTAAGCATGCTTATACATTTGATTCTACTTTATTGTGAATATTATGCGATCCATAATCGAGAAAAAGATAAATTATCACCGCATTTTAACTTTGTGCAATGTGCTTTGATTGATATTGACTGACTCTACATAATCTGATCAGATATATACCAAATAAATATATGAGCTCACCAAGGAATTACGATGCCTTAATAGGTTTCCTTGCAAATTAAGTACGCATCTGAGCCCTTGAGGTAGGTAAATAATACCCCAGCAAATGAAAAGCATAATTTTTTTTTTGTGGGTTGCATCCTTGTCACTCAATAAAAAGTATTTTAAAGACTGGTAAAGGAAGTCTTAACACATTTTCAGATCATTGCAAAGTACTGTACCATACTCTTTAACCCATGGTTTTTAGATGATACTCCGTATTATTAGATTACCAAAAGGCAAGAACTGGCACAAAATTTAAGCTGGGAATGAGCACACGCTAGTATTTTGCTGTCACTGACCGAGTTCCAGTATGGGCATTGTAGCCTCGCAACTTCGCGAGTCTCTCTGCTCATGGGCACCTGTATCGGTGAGTTCTGAACTGATTTTGAATTTTGAATGTCAATCGTTATGAACTTGAAGTGTCAGAGGACTTAGATGAAGATCTTGTTTAAAAATGTTATGGTTGAATTGAGTTATGTTTTAATGCAAGCTGTTTTTGTAAGTAGCCATTGATGGCCTTGTTGCAATTTTAATATGGCGGGCATAATTATGGTCGAGGGAAGATTTCTTGTAGCTCCACGAATTATGAGTAGTACCAAGCAACTATTTCTATTTTTTTGCTGAGGTTTTACTTAACCCCACATTAAAAGTCTAGAAGGATTTGCATGAGGTCCGATAAATCTCTTAAGTCGTATATTGTGCTTATTTCAGGGTCATCTGGAATTTAGTCATCGCTTGTTATGAGGATTTTCATCTGCTGTATCATGGCCAAGTTGCCACAGTAACAAACTAGTTATCTTTAGTGCTCGAAGTGTCCCTCTTGACTTTCGAGGTCCCAAAAAAAGTTGTTTGGATTGATTTGCTTACCATTACTATTCATATGATCATTGCCTCTTATGAAACTCCCTCTTGTGGGAGCATGTTCCATTTCGAGTGAGTGAAACACTCGCAATGCTTTATGAAATAGCAGGCAGTCGAGGAAATTGTCTACGCAATTTTCTTTATTGGTCACCCCGAAACCTCTCTGTTGTTTTAGACTTTTAGCATAGTGTTAAGGCTGTGTACATCCTACCCCTTTATCCCGCTTGGACAGAATCTTTTTTGGCCTTGGTATAAGGTTGTAGCACAACGACTCAGGTACGTACTCGTTGCTATTGCTTACAGCTGTCCCTAAATTTTACTGGGGAAGCATTTATGCCCTTGCATGAATCATATCATAACTGGAAGACTCCACGCCTCCACACTTGGTTGATGGGTAAGGACCTCATTATGACCGCTGCTATGATTTAAAAACACTGGCCGCCTTTTGGTAAACTTCTCTACTTATAGCCTATATTATTGTTTTGTTCCAGTTCCATGTGATAGTTATCGACTACTGTATGAACCAGGTTACCTGAACCTTAATGACAAACTCATTATTGTATAGACGTTTGCTTCCGTTTTTTTCGGGAGAAGGGTGTTTTTTGATCATCAATGAGTTTTTCATGAAATGTTTCCACATTCGTGAAACTTCTATTATTTAAGATGACTGAAACATACTACGTTATTTTTACTTCTTTTCGAATTGATCATCATTGAGTTTTTTCATGAATGGTGTTTCAATCATTGTGATTCTCTTACTAAACAATTTGTAATCTGGATGAAAAATCTTAAGATCCTTCCAGTATCTGTGTATGCTAGCTGTATTGGTGGATTTAAGTTGGTACGGCTTTGGTCAGACTTCAGAGTAGGATGATTGTAAAGTTGCTGTCAGCACCTTGTCAGGATCCCCGCTGCTATTGTGGCCTGTTGCAACTATACGTTCCAGTCGTCACACACTGATTAATATGGTTACGATAACTTCAAATGGTCACCACATAACTTCAAAGCTATGGCATTCATTCTTCCATTGTGAATGGTTGTTACTTCTCCAAGTAGTGGTTGAAGTTGGCTTACGACTTCACCCATGTCTGCTAAGACAACAGTGCATAACATTTCTAGACTCTTCAATTTTGGGTGGGAGTTTCTTGAAGGTTTGATTTATTTTATAGCATTATGCAGGTCTAGCATTACTGAAACCAGATAGTTTGCCTCTTTCTTTGCTCAAGTAAGATTATTGAAGAAAGATTATACTTCTGAAGAATGTTTCGGATGAAGGCATCAGAAGATATGGGTAAGGATCTTCTGCAGTAGAAAATAAAGAAGAATGAGGATTTCTCACCCTCTATTCTCTTCCAGTATGATGGTAAGAAGTAGCTGCACGCAATGACATCTTCACATGGGTTGGGTTATAAGATGACATATGACCTGATGGGTGAAACATTATGATATCAGCTGGATGATGCTGACTCAATAACAATGATTTAAGGTTTGTTAGCTACATGACATTTTCACATTGGTATGGTAGTTTTAGAAACCTTCATGAATGTTACTCACATCTGCTTACAACCATCTGAAAGTGACTGGTTATATTTGATGCAGGTATTAAGTTTATCCTTTGGTATGGAACACGACTTGCCATCTGGATATAAGACTGTGGGATAATGTGGTGAATAGGAAGATGATGACTCCTATCTCAAGTAAGAAATGCTTATACATTTGATTTTGAATTGGTTGCGAATCTGACAAAATCACAATTTATTGGGGTTCTACTTTCCTGTGAATATTATGTGATCCATAATAATAATAAAAAAAAAAAGTACTATGCGTAAATTACCAACCAAACGTGTCGTAGATCTGCCTTTGTCAATGATGTGTGAAAATGTTGGAGTATATTATTTTTGTCGGACCCTCTGAATCTGTGATGTTTTCTGTAGCATATGGATTTGAATGAGTTCCAGGACCGGATATTTTAAGCGTAGAAGTTCCCTTAGTTGAAGTGGAAAATCTATTTTGATGCGTGAGATTTGACTTAATTCCATTAGTGTCTGGAGTTTTGGGTTAATTTTGTTTTGGTGACTTGAGATTTGAGAAAGCTTTTACTTTGATAAGGTTTGGGTAATGGGTATATCTCACTTTGGTGAAGTAAAATACTCTTTTGAGTATGAATTAATCATTACACTATGCTTAAAAATGTTATTAATTTAAATGAATTTTGCAATGGTATATTTTGGCTTGCCGAAGGGAGATTGCTCAAATGCCATATCACCAATGTGAAAAGTTATTCAAATCTCAGGACAACAAAGTAGAATTAGTGTATTAGAAATAAAATTAGCCTAAATCTCAGGGAATGGTGAAATTTTTCCAAATAAGCATGCAGTAAAAAATTACTGGTCATTAGATTATACTGAACTGGAGAGGATCTGCACCCCTCTTGAAGGTACGATTTGTAACTGCTCTCACCCTATTTATAGTACGGAGTAATATGCAAAGGCCTAATAAAGAGAGAATAATAAGGCAGGATTTTGAGTTTTGAACAGACTGTAATTTCAGTGTGTGGAACTTTTATTGACTTTCATAGTATGTTGAGTTTCATATACCAAAAATAGTATTAGGAAATGATTATTACAGAATAACAATGCGGCAAAGAAATTCGCCATCCTTATCGGTGATCTTATTACTGGCACCCTGCTATTCTGAACATTGCTATCTATTTACTGTTCCAAGAAATATCAGGTTCCGTTGATCATAATTCTATACTGCAAGATTTTCGATAGTGCTGCTCATACTTGGTCAGTTGGTTGGAAGAACTAAACGTATCCGGCCGACACAAGGGTGTTTCCGGACTCGACTAGTTTATGAAAACTTCCAAGGTCAAGAGAGTGCTTCAAATTTCGAGTTATTGAAGCAACTCCAGTTATCGGTGGAGACGAGATCAGTTGAGACATCATACTGGTGTACTGGTAACAATGTTGGATTAAATTCCTCTTACTGAGGTACTGGCTGCCATGTGAGGCTGGAGATATTTGAGTCATCTGACCAAAAAACATCTATTATGTCATTAAAAGAGGCTAAATCAAGGTTCATAAATCCCTGAACTGCCCCTTCTTCCCGAAGCTGGTTATGAATGATCAGGAACGAAAATGTCATTTGAAAATAACTGTGAATCAAACTGATTTCCCAATCCACAAGAGCTGGATGTCAGGGGATCATGAGAACCCTCAGAAGATGTGGTGTTTGCTACCCCATTAATCTCCTGTCTGCGATTGCCCTGATCATGGTTCAGGAATTTAGCGAACACTGCTGACATGTCAATGTCAGGCACTATTGATTTTTCAGGGAAATCAGAGGACGAGTTTGGTGAATTACTGCTCACTTTTGTAGACCTCGAACGACGTTTGCGACAGCCACCGCCAACCGGAATGCTTTGGAGGAAGCCACCCCTGGTCCAACATCGCTTGCAACCCTTGCAGAAGAACTTTGGTTGGAACAAGCTGTAATTATTGTAGTAACAGAATTTGATGTTTGAGGAAGCACACCGGGGACAGTTTGGAACCGGATTGACATGAGCCCTCCATCTCCGGTCCATAACCTTCGACTGTAAAGGAGTAAAGGAAAATATCTTTGAATTCTTTTGATCCACCATTGGTTGAAATAGCAAGCTTTGGTCAGACTTCAGAGTAGGGTGATTGTAAAGTTGTCATTGGCTCCTTGTCAGAATCCTCGCTTTTGTGATTTCTGCAACTATACTTGCACAATGAATAGGTAGTTATAATCATGGCATTAAATACATTCCAGTCGCCCCACGCTGATTTAGGTCACCGTCACTTATGCAGCCAATATGATTACGATAACTTCAAATTGCGACACATAGCATCACTTACCAGATTTACTACCACGGCATTGATTCTTCAATTGTGAATAGTTGTTACTTCTCCAAGTAAAATAGAGCTTGAAGTTGGCTTACGGCTTATTTCTAGACGTTTCATTTTTGAGTGCGAGTTTCTTAAGGTTTTGACATTAACGCGGGTCTAGTATTACTGAAACTAGATAATTTGCCTCTTTCTTTGCTCAAGTAAGATTATACTTCTGAATAATGTTTCGGATGAAGGGATCATAAGATGTGGGCAAGGATCTTCTGCGTTAGAAAATAAGTGAAGAATGAGGATTTCTCACCATCTATTCTCTTCCAGTGAAGAAAATTTGGGTAGGGCCCAAAATAGAAGAGAGCAAATGACGGTAGCATCGGCAGTAATGGCACATAATAGGCAAGGCAAGAAGGAAATTGTAGTATCTAACAAACGCATGGATTGTGTGTGCATGATCTTAGTATGGAGAATCGTTACTGATTCCTTTCTGTTGAAGTAACTTTATCCGGAGAAATATTATGATTGATCGATCTCACTTATAAATTACACAAATTCTCATTTGTGACATGCATTATCCGTCACAAGGAAGAGACGGAGCAAATACATACCATATTATGTTAATATAGATACAAGTGGGCCATTTTGTATGTTTGTTTATTATTTTATAGGTTTGTAGGAAGTACTTATATAATAATATTATTCTAATGTGTAGGGACAAGAGTATTAAATGTTAATTTGCATTAAAAACAACACCAAATCACCAATTTTTTTAGCTGATGAGCAATTTCAGCACTTTATTTGTCGTGAGTTTTATGTTCCCATTTTAATACTCTTCGACATGGTTATATTTCCAACTTAACTGGTAACATTGTAACACATACTCATGTTACCATGATTATGCAATTTTGTTATCATTATAAGAGTCTTTCATTACAAAAGAAATGATTGTTATTATAGTTACATTTCAGACTAAGATGCTATCATTTTGACACAAACCAATTTCTTTACATTGTGACTATCTGAGTTCATATATGTTCCCATTTTTAGAATTTTCAACACGGTTACATTTCCAACTATACTGGTAACATTATAACACATACTCATACGTGACCATTTTTATGCAATTTTGTTATCATTATAAGAAGAAGAGTAGAAAGTAACCTTATGAGCACACATGTGCTTGCATGGGGAAATCCCCTTTTTCCCCTAATTCTTTATTATGTATTGTCAAATCAGTTTTTAATATATTAACACAAAAAATGGCCCACTTGTATCCATATTAACATAATATGGTATCTATTTGCAGTATCTCCCTTGTGACGGATAGTGCATGTCACAAGGGAGACTAATTGTATAAATTATGTGTGCATGATGGTTCTGTTGTAGAATCTATGGAACATTTATTTCGGGATTGTGACACTGCAAGGCATTGCTGGGATTGTTTGGATTTGAGTATTCGAATTCATTCGGACCCATTTCTAAGTCTCGGTCAGCTGGGTAAACTACTTAAGCAAGATTGATCACGCAGAAACTCGTTTGGTAAGATTCCTTGCAACTTTATCATGTTTATGGAATATAAGGAATGGGATTATATTTAGGGGTGAAATTTTTCACCCAAAGATGATTCTTAATCACTGGACCCAAGTGGTAGATGTAGCAGATCAGGCTATAGGTAGCATGAATACATCGAATGGGTATATTTCAAATGACATAGTTAATACTGGGAATGATTACCTTCTTGAGATACAGGAAAGCAAGCCAATTGCTATTGTGAGAAACTCTGACACTTGTATACGGTTACGTATCATGGTGGATGCGGGGTGGAAGTCTAATGTTTGGGCTGGGATAGGATGGGTGGTCCTTGAGGAAACAGGGCAAGTGTATCTTTTAAGGAAGTCTTTGAATCAAGCCGGAATCAACTCATCAAGCCGAAACTCTGGGGCTTAGGGAGGTGCTTATGTGGGCCAAACGAAATGGCTTTTGGCATTTGGAGATCTCTACGGATTGTCATCCTCTTGTTTTGTTTTTTTGCAGGTTTAGCAAAGGCGAATCATCAATCCAAGGCGATTATGGAGGACTTTGAAGTTTTATGCTCTTCTTTTCATTGCTTAGACCTTAATTATATCCCTATGATCATATAATGTTGTGGCTCATAACTTTGCATGTCAGGCTATGACTAGTTATGAAATCTTTCTTTACTGCTGTCAAAAAAATAAAAATAAAAATAAAAAAATAAAAAACAAACGCATGGATGGGCACGAAAAGGTAGGAGTTAACACGAAGAGTACAACAATAGTGATGAATGTTTTAAATTTACCACAGGTGCACGATTATCATGTAGCACTTAGGGTGTCGATTTCACAGGGAGCTATTAGTCGGTTTTAGTTGTAGTGTTTAGCTAAGTCGATAAGAGTTGGTTTTGGTTTTTATCTAATGAACTAAGCTAGCTAATACGAGATGCAAATAAAACTAATTGTAAACAACTGAGATGATAAGGTTGTAACTCAATTAATAAAAGCTCTAGGATTTGATGAAGTCTTTAGCCATGGGTTATAATGACAGTTAAGCCCTGTTCTTTTGGACTTAATTTCAGTTCATTTCAGTTCAGTTCAGCTCGATTCATTTCAGTTCAGTTCAGTTCAGCTCATTCAGTTCAGTTCAGTTCAGTTCAGCTCTTCTCTTTACAAATTAACTCTTACTTCAGTTCAGTTCAGCTCCAATAAGTTCAGTTCAGTTCAGTTCAGCTCCATTAAGTTCAGTTAAGTTCAGTTCAGACAGTTTCAGTCCAAAAGACAGTTAAGTAGTGGGTTTATAAATTCGGTTCAGACAGTTTCAGTCTAAAAGACAGTTAAGTAGTGGGTTTATAGAGTCAAGTTAAGGTCCCACTCCCATGAATAACCAAAACCGAGTCCTAGGAATTTAAGGTCAACATTTAGGCCCCAACTAAGGTCTTTCCCACTCCCATGGATGAAATCTCTTTAGGTGGGTCTCACTCCCATGAATAACCGGTCCGTTTTCTCTCCATTTCCTCAAAAGAAATGGAGACAGGGGCGGACCTAGGGGGGGCCTCGGGGGTCACGTGCCCCCCACAACTTCTGAGAAATTAATAATTATTAGTGTAGATAATAAGCAAGTAGTTTGTGTGAGCATAGTTGGTAGATATTCTAATGAATAACCATGATGTCCCAGGTTCTATTCTCCTTGTGGGAGTATTTTTTTAACATGATTTTTAGTGATTTGGGCTGGGCCTTATCATTTAATTGCTGTAGTTTTTCGATTTAATTGCAAAAATTGCTTGGAATAGGACTTGATCCCTAGACCTCAAAATTAAATAGCATCTTGCCTTTCAATTCTCAACCATTGAGCCACTTTCAATTGTTGTTTAGTAGAAGCACTAAATTGTTTTATATACTAAGGGAGACTCTTATTTTTCAATACTTTTACAAAAAAACTTTTGTTGTGTGGAGAAAAATTTTCAAATAAATTACTTTCCGAATTTTTTTTTTAAATGACTAATTATTGTTACATTTTGT
>JAGPOY010006891.1:0-10032 GCA_018983105.1 Silene uniflora | reverse complement strand
GCACGACCTGCTGTTCTGCTTGCTCGTCCTGCATTGTAATCAGCACGACCTGACTCCTAGGCCGTGGGGGCTCCTCGACTTAGCTCTTTTTCTTCACTTAGGCCTTTGGTTATGCCTCCCCTACATGCTTGGTCCTTAGGTATCGTCCATTAAGCTCCGAAATGCTCTAGAATGCGCGTTGTTTGGCTCCTTTGCCTACAAGTGAGCACAAAACAAGAAGGAAGCAAATAGGAAGCAAAATAGGAAGAAAGGACCCTAATGAATACATAAAAGCATGCAAAAAGGGGTTCGTTAAGGGGTTGAAAGTGCAACTATTATGGTCACATCACTGGTTGGTATTGTGTTTGGGAATATGGGATGACAAAGGTGCTGGGTACGGGGTTGGCAAAGTAGGTTTGGGAATGGTGGGTGGGTAGTTGTGGTCCCTTCATTTATTCCTAATACACTTAATAACAGAAGACATAAATACTCCTAATAAGATGTTTAATTTGTTCTGCCTGCCGGAGATGGTATAAGACCGCCATCTCCGGCCAGCGGGTTAAACACGAGGTTTTTGCGCGCGGAAGGATTTTTGAGAGGAACAATTTTAGGCTGATACCATGTCAGATAATAGATGAGAGATTATAACTGCATGCGTCAGTATTATTGATAAACTGATTACAATATATATGAGACTATCTTACGGAATACTCCAAGAATATTCCTCAGTATAATATCCTACCTATAATATATTTTCTAATGATAATATATTTTCCTAATATAATATATCTAATATAATATTCTCTAATAGTTTGTAGCAAGTTTTGTTTGGCTATGGCCTATGGGATTGATGATTGTAAACCATTGGTGGGTTAAAATTGTTTGAACATTAACAATAAAATAAACATTTATTATATTGTATGCAAATATTCAAATAACATCGTCCTATGTTTTCTTTTTTTGTGAAAAGGAGTGGGACGTGTCCGTTTTCTTTCCATTTCTTGTGAATGGAGAGGCAAGTTCTTATCGAAGGTCCGAATCGTATTTTCACAACATCTAACGGTTCTAAATTTACGCATAAAAATAAAGGAAAAATAAGCGTGAAAGGGGAAATTAGTATTTAAAGAGATTGTGAAAGGAATGGAGAGGAAATGGAGAGGATCCATTTCCGAGTGGGACTAACCCGAAACCACAAAACAAACAAAATATTGTTGGTTGTATTGGGGTTGAGGTTTATCGAAATCCATTGTATGCTGAGGTTTATCGATTTTTTTTGGTGAAGACCGCTTTTTATATTTCTCGGGAAGACCGATGCATGATATTGTTGTTTCACATTGGCATTCTCTTCTTTCTCCAAACCTGCATAGTACTGATGCCCGTCTTTGCACTTTGTTAGTTCATGGTTGTGATATCCAAAACCCTTGGCCATCACAATATTCCAAAGTACCAACTGTTTCTTAATCTTCATAACGAGGTAACTCTTCGCAGCTCTAATACGGAATTGACAATCACATTTCTGCGTTATCGGCTTCATTTTAGGCTTGTCGAGATCATATACTCTCTTTGTTCGCCCGTTCCTATAACACCGAAAATACAAACCCAACTACTCCGGTTGACTTCTATTTTTTGCCCTATTAGTTTCTTTCACCAAAGTAAAACCATTATCGAAAGCAATCTTTTTAACCCAATCAATAGATAAAAGATTTATCTGGGTCCGCAAAGTATACATTCGTAACAAATAAAGGGTTATAATCAACCCCGTCACCACCTAACTCCTCAAACGTATCATGTTAACGTGTGAAGTAAATAATGATGAGATTCTCATCCTAGGCAAATACCATTAATTACAATACGTAAAACGTCTTAAAAATGTCTAAAATACGTCTGAAAATGTCCAACCACAGAGCAGACAATGAAATATGAAGGCCGACTATGGGCTGGATAATGAGTTTCAAACTGCAGCCATGGTAGGAAAATGAAATCCAACGTCCAGCCACGGTGGGATGTTGAATTCAACGTTTGACCACGGTTAGATGTTGAACTTTATTGTCCCCTCCCATGTTGGATGTTGCATTCATTGCCCCTCCCATGGGACGTTGAAAATCAACGTCTCCACCATACTGGACATTGAAACTTAACGAGTAACACATCAATTATCCGGTCAAGATAATTGAAGGCATTACCATCTCGGTTTCCCGAGATAGTGTTTCAAAACTCCAATCAAATAACATCTTATAAATATAATGTCTAATGAATTACATAAACATAAACAAATGAATAAAAAGTACAATTCTTGACAATTATACTTTTCTAGCCAACTATACTGGTCTCGTGACTCATCAAGCTTATCCCGTCTTCCGCGTGCTATCCAAACAACCTTTACTTAACCCGCTTCCCATATGATCGGAAATAACATATGGATCGACATAGGCCACCCAGGAAATAGGTGACAATTACATAGACACACAACACGTTAGTTACGATAAATAAAGTGTGACACAACTCAAAGTGTGTGAGTATACAACATGACTATGATATGAATGAGATACCAATATCCAACCGTCACACCGGTACCGGAACACGCCCAGATGTACCCACAAGCACTGGTGCCAGGAACACGTCCACGACACCGCACTCACATAAGGTACTCCGAACACGTCGGTGGTACAGGGCCCAAGAGCGACTCGGTCCCCTACTAGACGTCGTGCCTCACCCACACGAGTCCCTCCAAAACTCAAGCCATTAATGTGCACATCCCTCTTGGAGTGGGAAACTCTAAGAGGCGACTCAAGCGGAAGACGGTCTCCCAACCGCCTTCCTCTCGGCCAAATTGACAAATTGGTAAAAAAAAGTTGGGGTTGTGGACAAATTGGTAAAAAAAGTTGGAGGTTGGACAAATTGGTAAATAAAAACAAGTTGTTGGACAAATACACCAAAAAAGTGATCATCTCCTTAATTAATGTGTGCTTAAATATTCAACTTTTTAATTACACCATTTTTTTCATTGTATACTCCCCGGCTCCTGTTTGTTATCATTTGCGTTTTACGTATTTGCCAATGTTCACTTTTTTCGTTAATAGCTTTATTTACGTATTTCTAAAATTATAAAATTTCGATATTTTTAATCCACTTATTAAGAAAAATTAAAGAAAATACGACCTCCAAATTATTAGAATGTCTAATAAATGAGAGAGATGATTAAAATACTTTTTTTTTTTATAAATTAAGATATTATTTTAGCGTGTGGAAATATTTTGACCTTTATTGGTTGTATATAAACATGACTTGACCTCGTTACGTATTACAAACTCGATATATATTTTGGTCTGACTCGTATATTCCGACCATACTTTCACTGATATCTATCGATCTAACTCAAATCTAATACATAGACATGTTTATCCCGTCTAGTTTTTCATGATTCTTACACCAGGCTAAATTATTGCAAAAACAATAAAATAAAAATTGTGTGGCAAATAAATTGACAAAACAAGTTTATTTTCAATGCCTTTATTTTTATTTTTATTTTCGATGAGATTAACTTAATTAGTTATTTTTAATTAATTAATGATGAGAAATTTCATTTAACAACTCAAATGGTCAAATTTTGGTGTATTTGTCCAACTCCTTGTTTTTATTTACCAATTTGTCCAACCTCTAACTTTTTCTACCAATTTGTCCACAACCTCCAACTTTTTTTTACCAATTTGTCAACTTGGCCCCTTCCTCTCCATAGTAATAAGTAACCAATCAACCTCCATGTCCTCCGACATACAAGACAACACAATGAATGCAAGATACCGTATGACATGCCAATTACCGACTTAATGCAAATGAAGGACAAACGACTCATTTAACAAATAGACACAATATCGAACTCAGTAGGATAAACCTACCTTTTAGCAATCCCGTCAAATAAGATAGAAAACGGATATAAATGCGCTCCTCCATGAAATTGCCACCTAATTACGATAGAAGATGGTATTACCTTACGATTCGAGGCGGGGTGACGGAAATCTTCTCTTTTCGTCTCTTTCTCTCTTTTCTCCCTTTTCTCTCTTTCATTTTCGTGGTGGAAATGTGATGAAGTAAAGGGATAAGGTGGGTAGATAAGGTGATGAGGGAGTTTAGGAGAGAAATCTGAAAAGTGAAGGTAAAAGGATAAGGCTTCACACACGGTTCTAAGCGATAGCGACCCGGCACTCGATCGAGTGAAATTTCACTCGGTCGAGTGATAGCCGGCAGAACAATGCCCAGCATTCCCAAATTCTACTCGGTCGAGTAGCTTCTCCACTCGGTCGAGTGACTTCCACTCAACCGAGTACTAAGTCGAGTGAACTCAAAAGTTCTGGCTATTACAATCTTCCCTCGTTAAAAAGCACTTCGTCCCCGAAGTTCACCTCACTCTCTCCTTTCCTCAAGTCTCCTAATTAAGTCTCATCACCGACTCTCATGCACTCCCTTGCACCTCTCATGTCTATAAACCGTATATGCTTTTTCTAAACATCACACTATACCAAAGATCTTCACTCAATGCTCATTACTTCCTCTCATTCCATACTTTCTCTTTCCTAAATTTCCGAATTATTACATCTACTACTCCCCCTAAAAGAGAACTTTGACCCGAAGTTCGACTATCAAACCTCAAAATGTGGTCTCATACGCTCGTTACTAAATTCCACAAATGACTATATGTCAGGTTCAACACTCTCTCTTACCTATTGTAAGATTATCAAATTTCATATGGTCTTATGCCATTGCTATAATTCAACTCTAGAAGCCTCTCTACAAGTCTCTTTACGAGCCTCTCTACGGGTTCCCTTACAAGACTCTCAAAGATCAAGCGCCAAGTCAAACCGACGATTCTAATCTATAATTCCATTAATAATTCCCAATTCATGTTGGTTATATACATACGTACGTATTTATCATGTTGTCAAACTCGATTATTATTACTTATATATATCACGTCAAATCCCATACCTTCACAGGTATGCACAACAATCATGGATACGCGGACTCTAAGAAACAATCAATTAATGCAAAATTAGTCGTAATGCAACTCAACCATGTTCAACATTCCCATTTCCGGAAATCATGCCACGCATATATACCGTGTCAAGTCCACCACATGATTACACATGTGTTTCCATATCCGTTCCCATCGATCATCAACACTACCTCTTATACGGAAGACCACAACACCATCATGCAAACGCTTACTATGCGACACGTAATTTGCATTTTTCATCTTTATTTCACACAACAAAATAAAATCACGTCGATTAACACACATAAAACAAGATTACCATGTCATTCTTGTCATCCAATTACACATGTCAATTAACAAATTTCATTTAAATTTCACTCAAAAGCCACATAACGTAAACAATTCACAAGGTCTTATCCATGTGGGGTCAACATATTTATCCGACACAAACCAACCATTTAAGTCGTTCTAGTGAGTCTTCTATTCGAGTATGTTGGTTTTATTATAATATGAGTGTGAACTTCTTGGAGGAAGTTTGTTTTTAAGGAGGGAAGACTGTAATACTACGAATTTCTGGCTATCAAGAACTCGGCCGAGTTGGGCTAACTCGACCGAGTTAGCTGTCTTGTCATGTTGGTTTGGTTTCTGGTTGAATTACAAAAGGTTATGTAGAGTGGCAACTCGACCGAGTCTGCCTTGACTAAACGAGTTTGCCTCACTCGGTCGAATGAACATGTAGCTCGACCGAGTTGCCGGTCTGAAATGTTAATTTTCGTGGTTTGTGATTAGAATATATAAGAGGGGTTAAAAACATTCTACAGTTTCATAATTACTTTTTACTCAAAAACCTAACGACGCTCAACCCTCTAATCTATTTTAATCACTTTCAAAGGCTAAGGTAGATCAATCTCGGAGTTTTAACACCTCGTTTGCGTAGATTGTAATCAGTAAGTATGCAGTTCTTGTATTTTGTCTTGAGGGGTACATCTAGTAAACCCTAACTTGTGTTTGGGGGATGATTGATTAAGTATGGTAGATTAATTGTTGTTATCATAATAGGTGACGGGTTCATAGAGGTAGGTTTCTGCGATTGCTTGCTGTTGACTGATTTTGAGGATTTGGTAATAAGGTAGGGTTTTCCTTACTCAGTTGATTGTGTAATTTTGTATGAGTAACTGCATGGTTTACTGGTTGATTATCGTTGTTAATATTGTTGTTGATTGTTGAATTATCATTGATTGAGTAGATTATTGGTTATTGTTGATTGAGGAGAATGTTTGAATATGGATGATGATTGAGATGATGATGGTTCCATGTCAAGAGATGGTTCCATACCCAAGTTCGCCTCTTGTGACTCCCGTTACAAGGCGGTGTGCACATAATGATCTGGGATCGCTCGTTGCGATTAGCGGGGCTTAGGGGGTAAGGCTGCGGTCCCCACTGGCGGTGTGGATTACCTGTTGCGATGGGTAATCTAGTAGGACTAAGTTGATTGTGATGTCTATGGAAATGGAAAGAGTGTGGTTGTTTGTTTATATTGCTCCCGCTGTTGTTTTCTTGGCGTATCATTGTTATACAATTTACTGGCCCCGTTTTAAATGTTTTCAAAACTGTGGTGATCCATTCGGGGATGGTGAGCAGTTGGCTTAATAGGTGATGATACTTGATGGATGATGTTTGCATGCGGGATGGGATGGCGAAGTCATCACGAGTCGTTATCGTTGTTTAGCTGGCAGTAGTTTTGGTTTAGTTTATCACAGTTGTACTTTTGTTTTGGAGGTTTTGGTTTTGAGACTTTGTACCTTTCTAAACTTTATTTAAATATAGTTGTTTCATTATTGCTTCTATGATGCGTACTACCTCGGGAAACTGAGATGGTAACACCTTTATATGCTTGAGTGGTCCTGGGTAAGGCACTTTTGTGTATTGGGGTGTTACATTATACCGACGTGGCGAGAGAATGTGGAGCTGCCAGTTTTCCTATATTTCCGGTCGTCCTGCACCCCAGTCTAGTCCAATGTTGATCAACGATGTTCATCATATAGCTCTTCGTATGATTTTGAGGATGTTCACCTACTTGCTTTTTCCCCGGAGTGATGTGTGTAAGCTTAACTCATATGAGGTCATGCTATTGATGTCTTACCTTAACTCGTGTCGTGAGGAACGATGGTATTATAGTGCCTCGGGGGTGTTGTACTCGAGCTTAGCTCTTATGGTTCAGTCCACTACCCGTCACTTGGGATCTGGGCTATTGTGACTTGCTTGGCTATGAAGTTAGTAGATTTTGTGCCCCCAGAGAGCGCCACTTCCGCCACTTTTGTAGGATATATTAGTTTTTTAATGTAGTAACTAGGTCTAAGTATGGCTACATGAACAACTGATAAACATGGTCTAATAGCTTCCACAAAAGCTTCATTAAACACAAGAATGCGTTCTACTTTGTTGGAGCTCAAGTTTGAACTTTCCTTCTTAGGTATCTTAATTAGATCGTCAAATTTTTTTTAAAAAAAATTACAAGCCTTAACACTGAAGTTTTACTAATTGGTGTCGCTAACTGCTACCATAGTATTCATTATACAATCATGTTTATCAGTTCTAACATCCTATGAAACTATCAATCTTCAACAAGCATAATCATTACTCCCTCTCATTCATTAAAATTATACCATTTGTTAAATATATGTAAGGGGGATATTTGGGGGAATTTAATTATTTTACATTAAGACGAAATTTGGGGGAATTTTTAGGGGGAATATTTGGGGGAATTTTTAGGGGAGAAATTAGGTTAAATAGGTGAAATTGGGAAAGTAACATAATGTTTGACGTGATTATTCGCATTTGAAAGTTGGTAAATGGTAAATGGTGTCATTATCATTATTATTAGAGTAAATTAAAAATAACTCCCTTTTAAAATTCACTTTATAATATTTTTCTAAAATTATTCCCATAAAATGTACTTTTATTAAAAATTGTTTCAAAACTAGAATTTAGTGACTTATTTCATATCTTTGTAAACTTATTCTCCATTGTTATACCTTTCGACGTATAAATTGGATAATCAACAAACACAGTAAGTTTATAAACATACTGAATAAGTCACATAAATTTGAGTTTTGAAGCAATTTTTGATAAAAGTACATATCATGGGAGTAATTTTAGGAAAAAAATTATATAAGGGAGTAATTTTAAAAAAACTGAAATTTAAAAGGGAGTCATTTTTAATTTACTCTTATTATTCTTATTCTAACTAGTTTTGTAACCCATAAAACTCACGGGATTTTGTGTATTTTCTATGTTTTGAGGGTTATATAAAGTCAGTTAGTCTATTGTAAAACGGTTTTATATAAAATCAGAAATTAAAGTAATATATAGTATATAGTATATATATACCTTTTACTAAGATTATGGTCGTTATTTTAGAACTTATTTTATGAGAGTACAAGGTAAAATGATAAGTGATATAACAAAAAAAAGTCAAATTGATAGCGGTAGATTAAAAAATTAAAATAACTCAATGTAAGCCAAAATTCAATTAATATAATATTGGTATTCACATAATCACGTCACACAATATCATAATATTGTCAAACAAAGATCTATAAAGTTTGTAAGTGTTTAGTGAAATTTGTAAGTATTTTTCAATGCAAGTTAATGTACACAAGAGGGAATAAACAAATGTGAAGATGAATTGTTTCTTAGAGAGAGTCATTCCATTATTGCCATGTTGTGGAAGGTCACTCGAGAGTAATCGTCCACCAGGCCAACAACTGTTTCACTGAGACGGCCTCCTTGATTAAAACACCGGATGGTTGAAGAGCCTGCCATCCTCTTTGAAAAATGGTGGAGAATTTGAGCTTTTCGGATCCAAACCATCATGGCAAGTTCCCTTGCACTAGATGTACAGTTTGACTGCATGAAAATTGATACCCAGATCATATACTATTATTGCTCTATAATGCACAATACAACAAATAATATGAGAGTGATTCATTTTCTTTACCTGATACCAACTTGTGACCGCCACCACTGCAACAAAAATCAGTAAGATTTGCCACTCGGAATACGATATCTGTGTCACACGTACTCTGATATTTTGAAGACTAAAAGGAATAAAAGTGATTAAAAGAGTTAGAAAGACAATAAAGTAAAAATACTAAATACTTTAATTGCCACCTAGCTCAGCTAGTAAAGTCACCATTGCGGAGTGATTTTGTCATTACCGTGCTGAGAATTCGGCTTGAAGGTGTGATGTTGTTGAAGAAAGAAAGGGGAGCATGAAAAATTGATTTCACCATGTTCAGGTACATGCGACGAGCTGTTTCATTGGGAATAGTACAGAGAAAGACGGTCCTCCCTAATATAAACACACAACTACAAACAGACAAGCACTACGCCAAATAATACCATCAATCACGGTTAGAAAAGGTTATATACCGTTATGACACCAAAAGCGGAACCGTTATTGCATCGACCGTTGTTATTATATGACCACGGCTATTATAAACGCGAATCCGTTATGAAATTTAATCAACGGGTTAAGAATACCATTATGGAATGCTTAAGAACGGATCCAAAACCGTTGTCAATAATAATTAATCCGTGGTAGTATTTTGTTGGAATAATCTACGGAAAACTATGTCAACGGTTGTACTGAAAAGAAACCGTTTTACATTATTAAATATGACAATGGTTTGTGATTTATAAACCGTTATTAAGATCATGAATTAGACAACGGTTTTACTTCGTTTTATTATGGATGAATATGTCAACGGTTTTATATTTAAATGTGACCGTGGTTAATAAAAGCATTGACAACGGTATTGTAAGAACCGTTATTAAATTGTAAAACTTTTTAAAAAAAAATATTTATATTAGCAGGTTCCAGCTAATCCGTAAATGCTATTTTTGCAGTAGCATCCTGTTACTGCAAAATAGCATTTCAGCTGCCTGCATTGCAAAATTTCAATCCTGCATCATCAGAATATGACACAGAATCATCGATTCAACCCAGCATCAAAATATTATAAACAGGGTGAGCAAAACTAAATACACATGGCTCTATT